>CAMOHE010049645.1:0-13025 GCA_946598075.1 Artocarpus hirsutus | reverse complement strand
ATTCCATGCTGAGATTAATCTTACAGGTTCACAAAATAGACGGTTTCACGAGTTCCATGGTTTGTTTGAGGGGTTTTTTTCCATTCTTTCCTAGATTTTCCTCGCAGAGGTTTCTTTCAATTTTATGTTTTTTTGATGCAAATAGAAAAAGTAAGCATATATCACGAACATCCAAGGAAAAAAAAAAAAAAAAAACAGCATTTTAAAGGTAGAAAGTCTTCTTAATGTTTCTAAACTCTTTCTAAGGATTCCATCTAGGTTTCTTATAACATATGTGGTAAAAATTTTGGAAATTAAGATAGACCATCATGTGTTCTTGTGCTTGATTAGGAAAAGAGTGAGAAAGAGAAACCTTTGAAAATGTTATTGCGAGCCACCCCATGATGAAGAATAAATCAGAAACTCCCATGGCCTGCAGCTCATAAGTCAATTGTTACAGTTTGTGGTGTTAAAACTAGAAAAGTACTGACATGGAAAGCCTAAATATTTAGAGCTAGACATAAGGGAATAACTTTTTTTTACCCCTTTCCGACCAATAACGTCAGCAATTTTCCCACTCCACAGTGCTCCAATATTCAAGATTGAGCCAAAAACTGAAAACTGCATCATTTGGTACAGAATGTGCACTAATAAATTGGAGAAAAGAATACCAATAAACTATTAAAATTTGACAGAACTTGGAACATTTTGATGAAGCAAACTTTTTCTTTTTGGCAGAGAAAAAAAAAAAAGCAAAAACAAGAGCACTCTTGTTCTCACCTCAGCCAGGGTAAGTCCAAGATCATTTACAATTCCAGATTCCGCGGGTGATGAATATCCCACCTGCAAAACATTCATAGAGGACATAAAGACACGTCCAAATTCAATCAGCTCAAAACGAAACACCAAATCAAATGGGGCTGTTTTAGAAACTCGCCTCAGAGGATAATACTCGAATAAATTAAGTTTGACCATTTGAGAATTTCGACTCATTCACATCCAAATCATGAATGTTTGGAATCCATATTATGCAAGGAGGTATAAGAAAATATACAGTAATTTGAGCCAACCCCAACTATTTATTCACGTTGCTTACAGCATTTCCATGAGCATAGGAACCGCAAGTGGCAACGAGAGTGCTAAGAACGACAACATATGTGACCGACGACGCCGACGATGACAACTCACATGAAGAAGAAGCACCACTATATTCATGATTACAATCACTTTCAAGCTTTCCTGTGACAATTAGTAATGGTCTTTTCACTGCTTGTCCTTCCTCCATGGCTTTCTCTGCTCTATATCTTACTCTACCCTCTGACAGTGCCAAGAGAATTAATAATTAGGGAACATACAGTTTCTGTAATTGCTGCTTCAAGAGAGATAAATGGGATCTTTCAAGCAAAAACAAATGGACTTTCAATTAGCAACTTGAAAAAAGAGAGAGAGATAGTGATACAGGGTCACTTCAAGGGAGAAAAAAGAACCAAAAATAAGATTAAAAAAATGAAGGTGTGAGTTCCACACAATTAAAGACATTAAGAAATAAACTAGGATACATGAATATGGGGACCCGCCCAATCAAAGATGTAAAAGATGATATCAGCAAATAGAAATCGATGCAGAAAATTGTTAATAATGTGAGTTATGTGTTGGGGACTTCCTAGTTTTGGCTTTGAGAAAAGAGAGTATGCCTAGTGTATGTTCAACAATTCAATATAAGGAAGAAGTTGGTGAGTCTGAGACACTCTACGTGACTATATATGGCCCAGAAGCCAATGAAGGTGGGATAGATATTTTCTAATTAATTGGTCCCCTTTCTTATTATATTAGAGACACCAACTATTATTATTATTATTATTATTATTATTTAGAGGGAGGGACACCAATTATTTAAGCATTACATACCAATAAGAAGAATAATGGTCTATTTTTTGTTAATTGTAGCACTTAACAATGGTGATGTCTCGGACATTTTTCCTCATTCCTTGATATAGGATATTTTTCACTAATATTTGCTCAAATATGCTTTGATAGGACATCCTCCCTACTTCTACATTTGCATGAGAAATCCTATTTTGCAGGTTTTTCTCACATTCAGTTGGTTCCACCTGCTAAATGTGAGTATAACTCGACTACCCTATCGGGTTACATAGTATTTTTCATTTTTCTCTTTTTTAGGTATGAAATAGAATAAGAATGTGAATAAATGAGTTGCACTAGGATTTTTAGAATTAAATGTATTTTTATATTGAGACGGTTAAAATTTTACTTAAAATAAGGCAATTTTTATGGTGGAGAATGTAATTTTACTCCACTAGTAGAGCATAGGTGTTCCAACATCGATTAACTTTTTAACAATCTAATCTATAACTAAAAGTAATTATGTATCTCACGCTATTAATTTTTTAAATTGGATAGTCACAAATTAGACTATTAAAATCCTAATTCGACGACTAAAATACTATTTTCTATCGATAAAGTAAAATTATCTACTCCACCACAAGAATTCTCTTAAAATAAATATATAATACAATATGAAGGGGGATAATTTAGAGAGAAAGCATTTTAATTAATATTAATTTAAAAATGCAAAGATAATTCCACTAATTCATTTTAGAAATGTTTATTCAATCATTTTTGCGGGATAGCACTTTAACAGAAATAGCTGTTTTCAAGGGTTTTTATTCCAACCAAACAAAAAAATGATTTGATTTTACAAATTACAATTCTATTCAAGTACATCCTTACCGTTCTCTTCATAGTTATAGATAGTACTAGTTGGAAAGGACATGCAAATGCACATGTGTAGTTAACTTGTAGTTTTTTTTCTGCTATTCTAGAAGATTACAAGAAAAACACTTAAGTAAGATTGTCTTTGAGAAAAATTATTTTAAAAAATACATTATATTTGAGGGGGGGAAAAAGACCTTAATTGAAAAAAATTATTTGTAGAAAATTAATATAGATATATATGTACAAAAAAAATTGATTGAAAAAGAAAAGAAAATGGTTAACAAATTTGAAAAAAGATTACTTTAACACCAAAAAAAAAAAGAAAAGTAGTATTCATTTAAAAATATACATATAGTTTAAACAGTTGAGTAAAATAACATTTAACTAAGGACTTGTTTGAAAAAATTTATTTTAATAGAGCAATTACAAAAGAAATTTATAAAGACCGTAGTTAATATATTTGGAAGTAGAGGAAAAAAGCTTAATGGAGAAACATTTGGAAAAAAATAATTAATAAGGACATTTGAGAAAAAAATAATTTAATAAGATGCATTTAAAAAGAACAATAAAGATTTAAAAACAAAAAACAAAAAGCAAAAAGCAAGAAAGTAAAAACCCGTTTAATAATATTTTCAAAAAAAATAAAAATAATTTTGTTTTAAAAAATAAAAAAAAAATTAAAAATTATGTTGAAAGAGTTTTTAAAATTTTTACATCAAAAAAATACAAAAAAAATATTTTTAAAAAATTCTTAAAATAAAACCCATCAAGATTATCAATCTCTTATTGTTGTTATTATTATTATTATTATTATTATTATTTTTAGAGACAGCTATCTTCTATTAGATCTCATAAAAGCCCATCACCTCACCTCAATTAAAACGTGCTGTCTCCCATGTCACATCTCGTGTTAAAAAAGAAAAAAGCACTCTCAACCAAAACGTTGACTTTTGGATTGAAAACTAAATAGTGCCTGTTGACAATTATCTATACATATAGTTAGTGAAGGATTACGAGTTATTCATTGCAAGCCTCAATTTATAAGGGGAATATCTACACGTTCTCTCATCCTTTTTAGGTGTAACATACCTAAAGTAGAATTCTCTATTTTCAATTATTATTCTTGTAAAAAGTACATAAATACAGTAGAATTTTTTATCCCCATTAGGCAGGATGCAGTTGTCTTTTGCTACTACGGACTATTCATGAATAACGAATGCTTGTATTTCTTCCAGAGTTCGCCCCTTTGTCTCTGGTACCATTTTCCAAATGAACAGAATATTAGCACTAGAAACAGCTGCAAATATTAAAAGAAAAATACCTGAAAAAAAAGTCAAAACCCACCAATTTTTAATATTATATTACAAGTCGTCAATAAAATTGTGGGCAATTTTATTAAAAAAAACAAGTTGAGTAAAGCCCCACCTGCGGAGTTTTATTGAAACCCATCCAAGGATTAACTTTTTTTGCCATAAGCTTTCTTGAAATTGACAATATTTAAATTGAAGCAAACGCCAAAAACATAATTAAAAATAAAAAAATGTTGACTTACCTCCGACGAGATGATCAATAATACTCCTCCCAAATGTAGGCTAAAGAAGCCAAAGTATACCTACATTTTGCATATTTTTATGTCTGCGATATTAATTATCTTGATATGCTATTACGCATTCATGTTTATGCAAATGTCACAATGTGGGCCAATAATTACATATTTGTGATGTGAAGCCAAACTCTTTGGGGAAAAGTAATGAGTAACAAATCCATACATACATATTTGTGATAACACACATACCTCCTGATGCTATAATCCATGGTATTGTTTCCATTCCTAAGCTGAAAAAGCCGAAGAAGACCTGTACATAATTGGATATTTTTATATATTCAACACCCTTATTCAGTTTTCTACATGATTAAAAATATGCTCAAAAAAAAGGAGGAGCAACATAGAGGGCAAAATGATTTTGATGTCATCAATGCTGTAGGGCACCAGGTGCCAGACAGGATGGAGGGTGGGCCCCACAGCTTGTGAGTCCACTTTCTATTAGTTGTAGTGTTTAACACCAATGATGTCTTAAAGCATTTTTCGGTGTTGTGAAATATTATCTCACTCACCTAACTAGCTAGTAAATTAGACATTAAAATATGTCAATCATTTTTTACTTGTTAGATAAATCAATATATAAGAAATAAGGAAGGGGAAAGCATTGCTGTGCAGCTAAAAATGCAAGGGTTAATTACCAGTACACCAGCAAGCTCCAAAGTGAAGACCCTGCTCAAGAAATACTTTTGTGATAAGATTCTCTACAACAAACATTATGTTATAACAGCATAAGAACTCTTAAATGATATTAAAATTATCATCTAAATCTTTTTCTTTCAAACCAAAACCGCAAGAAGAATGAGAATCCAACAAGAAGAGAACCCAAGCATGTCCCAGCTGCAGATATCTGCATGAAAAGAATTAACTTCAGCATTGAAAATATCAAATAATTAGACTAATCATCAAATCTGCAGACATTAATTTCTTCACTCTTTTTATCAGTTGAAGTGATCGCCTTCCAAATTTATCTATAAAGGAAACTCCGAGTATCGCCGTCAGAATCTGCCGTGGAGTAGTACTTATAATGAAACATTGTGAATACTTCCTCTGGAATACACTTAGAATTCCATCTCCAGAGACCCCTTTTAGAGTACTATGTATAGTCCTGCAGAGTAATAAGAATCAATCTAATTCTTTTGTCCGAAGAATTAAAATAAGGTTTTTTCCCCTGAAGAAAAAAAAAAAAAACAGAAACGTAAACATTGAAGTTAAAAGATTCGAGTATGAGATGAAGTTATGAAAGCAAAAGTATCAATTTGATATCGGCTCTCTTGGGATATATCAGCCTTCTCTCTCCTGAGGCAGCGTAGAGCATTTCCAGACTCCTCAATTTGACCAATTCTCATCTGCAGGATGGAAAAAAAAAAAAACTCCGGTACTCATCAATTAACCTAAACAACAAAGAAAATATCAGAATTCTGTACTTTTCTTCTCTTTTTTTCCGTTTTTTTATTTTTTTTCTCTTTATGTACATACATCATGCAAGCAATTAAATAAATATTGAATACATTTTCAAAATTTAATCTCATAACTTTAAATTGCACATACCAGCCTTCTAGGCGACTCAGAGATGAAAAAGAGGCCTGGGAGCTGCAACAAATGGGGAACAACCGCTGCAAGCAAGTAATTTCTCAAACATCATGCATTTCAGTGCTAAAAAATTACTGTCCTCTATAATTGAACGTTCTAAATACATGAAAAATGTTAAGAACATAGTACGATAGAAACAAAGAACAAAAACACGTATATATTTATGTGGAAACTTAAGACAGAAAAAAACTATAAACAGAAGAAAAAAAATCACTAAACTCAAAAAAGATTACAAGATTGAGACAATTAGGGAGGCTAAAACGATAATACTAAATCTTAATTTAATACGTCATATATATATATATGCATAAATAAAATTCTATAGGCTCAGAAGATAAACTAAATGGCCTAAAACATAAACCTCTGCTACCATCACCATTTGTTCTTTTACCACAATTGTAGCACAGCGAGTTTTTTACTCGAGACAAACTGAATTCAGATCACCATACTTTAACAAAAAAAAAAGAACGATTCACCCATTAGTGCTAAGTTATGCCAGTTGACGACAGGACCAACGAAGAAAAGGAGTGCTTTGCCACTGCTCATTAGCAACTGTACACATTGAGAACACAATAGGCACAAAAACAGACGTCACATAATTTGAAAATTTATCCCTTGATGTTGAAATGAAACTTGAATTGCTAGATACACACAGGCGTCGCTGACATTAAGGCTTCTCTCACAGTCTTGGGGGTGATCTCAGCGACTTATATAGGTGCCTAATTGGGGAAAAAGAATTGAACACAGAATCATAAATTCGCATATCATGTAATCATAACGTACACTTTAGGTGATGAATTTTTAAAGTGGTTGCCGCATAACAACCAAGTACCCCTCCGAATCCCACCAGGAATCTTCCAACATCAAGCCACAAAGCATCTTTTCAAAATGTTACAACTTTGATGGAAAGTTGCACCACAATTTGTTAATCTTTGCCTCAAATCTAATTAAGCAAAGAGTAAGAAAGAGAAACGTGTGAAAATGCTATTGCTAGCCACCCAGAGAAGCAGAAACTCCCATTGTCTGCATTTCAACATCAGCCAATTAACAAAAGTCTGTAGTGTTAAAACAAGATATGTCTTAAGCATATGTCATCTTAAATACTCAAAGCTTGCGTGAGAGAATAAGTTACTGGCACCTCTCCAACCCATACGCTCGGCAAGTTCCCCACTCCACACTGCTCCGCGTAGCGATCCAGTAAGGACGATTGAGACAAAAACTGAGAACTGCATCATTTAGTACAAAAAATTTACCAAGGAGAGGGAAAAAATGATGATTCTAGTCTGATCTATGCTATTATGAGTCAAACTGATCAAGTTGAAATAATTCAGTGACCAACACATGTTCATACTAAGTATTTGTCAACTCTCATAGCCCATATGTGGCAGCAGTAAATCCAAAATGTTCATGAATTGACCAAATGCAAACATTGTAACCGTAGATCTTGAGTTGGTTGCAGAGGATTCAAGATGGTTTCTTCTTTAATTTTCTTTAGTTTAAATAAATTCAAAATCTAATGCAGCTAATAAAATTATAAATTAAAAAAAAAACACATGTGGTCACACCTCTGCTAAATCAAGGCCATGGTCATTCACAATTCCAGAATCTGCAGGTGATGAATATCCGATCTGCAAATTATACATAGAAGAACTCTTGTTAAACACGCTTAATTCAATCAGTTCAAGATTAAATATTTAATATCTTCTATTCCACGAAACTGGTCTGTTTTAGAACGTGGGCACAAAGGATTTTACCAACTGATCAGACTCATCTGTGTAATCCTGCTTAACAAATCTTTTATCATCACCAATAAACACACACATGATATATTACCAGGAGTACAATAGTGAATGAAATGGGACTTACAGAATTTCCAGCAGAAAAAGAAGAACTATACACGACAACAGTGCTAAGAACGACGACGATTGTGAGCGGGGACAATGAGAGCTCGCTGTGTTGGCCATTGTAGTTGTCGAGCAATGGCCTTTTCACTGCTTCTACTTCTTCCATGCTTTCTTCTTCTCTATTTGCAAATCCCTTCTAGCCAAATGTAACTACATGTCCAACTTTTATAAACTCAATTAGAACGTTTTTTTTAAAAAGAAGATTAGTGATAAAGCTTGGAAAAGAAATAGATTCTTTTCTTTGATAAATGATTAGGCGTTGAAAATTGGCAGCGCTTACTAATCGTTATCAGCTATAAAGTTGCTGTCAGTGTCAGATAATAAACGAGCCTTTTGTATGTGATATTTCCCTATGTGGCTCAAAATAAAATGAACAAAAATAGAAGTCCTATTTTTGTCTTCTGCGTCAGCTTGAATGAGCCTCTCTTCTTTTTCTGTCTTGCTTTCTTCTTTATTTTGGGTCCAAAGAAGAATATTCCCTAAATTTTGGATGAAAAAACATAACCGTTCACACGGTTATTTACGGTTATAACTTTTAGCAACAGTTGTGACTAATGTGGTCAATATATCTGTAAAAGTTGTGACTTTTGGTAATAGCCATTGGTAACAATTGCAACCCTTGATGGAAGAGGTGCCTATAGATTTATATAAAGAGGTAGAATGACATTAGGTCCCTATTCTTAAAAAACAACACATCATTTTGTGCACAGAAGTTTGCGTTTTTGGCTGGCAAAACGACATGTCATTTTTCATAGTGACAAACGACACGTCGTTTTGTTCAAGCAAAATTCACTAGTCGATTGAATAAACGACATGTCGTTTTCATTTTTTGGCCAAAAAAATTAAAAAAATCATTTAATTCTATTTTGGTATTTTTTAATAGAATTTTTTATTTGGGTATTTTGGAAAATTAATTTTTGATGAATCTAAAATAAATTTAATGAAATCCAAGATTTTAATATTTTTATTTAAATAAAATTTTAGAAATTTATTTTAGATATGTTATTAAATTTAAGCATAATTTATTTTCGTATGTATTCTTCGGTTGTTATATTTTGATACATGCAATTTGATTAAAATTTTATGCTTGAAAAATTAAATGTCTTGAGTGATTTTTATAATTTTTAATTAATTAGAGAATAGCCACAGCATCTTTAATTATGCAAAATTATACATTAAGTGTTCTGATCACATATAGTATAATGATATTAGTTGTGATTAATCATATGCAGTATAATAAATTTTATCCCACGGGAATTTTTATTATATTTGTTTGATTAATTAGGGTGAAATATCAAATTATTTTTCATAATTTACCCATAGAGATTAAGAAATGGAATATAATTTGATAGTTTCATCATAAGGTTATATATGAATCTATTTGAATTAAAAATTTAGTCCACATGCAATTTTTATGTCATTGATTCATATTCTTGTAGCATGATTTATTGTTATTAGCCTCAATTTTGTGAAATAAGCATGTATGTTTAATTTTATACAGTTATACTAGCTGTGAATTACTCTAATTTTGAATGTGATACCCCTGTAATAAGGGGTAATAACTATAAGGTTTGGAAGGAGAGAATTCTCCTTCATTTGAGATCAATGGATATTAACTATGCTATCTATAAAGATGAACCACCTGCTATTACTAAAACTAGTCAACCAGATGATGTTGATCAATATGAAAAAGGGGAGTGATCTAATCGCCTTAGTGTAATATTCATAAAGACCAAGATTTCTGCTGTTATTTGTGGTCCTATTGATCAACATCATAATGTCCGAGATTTCCTCAAGGCGATTGATGAGCAGTTTGAATCTTCAGATAAGGCATTAGCTAGCACCCTGATTATGAAATTCTCAACCATGAAGCTCACTAGTGTTCATGGTGTGCATGAGCACATCATGCAAATGAAAAATATTGCGGCTTAATTAAAGATTCTTGAGGTTGATATGTCTGAGTCTTTCCTTATACATTACATTCTAAATACTCTTCCACAGTAGTATGCACCTTTTAGGATCTCTTATAACACACATAAGGATAAATGGTCAATCAATGAACTTATGATCATTGTGTTCAAAAGGAAGGTAGACTGACTATGGAAGGAGGAGAGAGTGTGAATCTAGCAACTCAAGGAAAGAGCAAGAATCAAGCCACTTAAGGAAAGAGCAAGAATCAAGCCAAGCATAAGTGAAAGGGTAAGATACCAGCCCAAGCTGACATCAAGAAGGAACCCAAATGCTTATTCTGTAGCTAAGTCTAAACTCCCTAAGTTTTTGTGGACTGAAGCTCTTAAAACAGCAACGTATGTATTAAACCGAGTTCCAACTAAGGCGGTTCCAAATATGCCTTTTGAGTTATTCAAAGGTTGGAAACAGAGCTTACGACATATACATGTTTGGAGATACCTGTCTGAAATAAGAGTTTATAATCCATAAGAGAAGAAGCCAAACCCAAAGACAATAAGTGGATCTTTTGTTGGATATGCTGAATGGTTTAAGGGATATAGATTTTATTATCCATCACATATTACTAGGTTTGTGGAATCAAGAAATGCTAAATTTCTTGAGAAGGACTTGATTAGTAGGAGCAATCGATCTTAAAACATTTTTTCTAAAAAAGATCATACAATTGTTCAACCTTCCACTTCGAGTGATGGGCTAATTGTTGTTGTTCATAGCACTACTTGAGTACAAATACGTGTTAATCAACCAGTCCCAAAAATTCCACCAACTGCTGATAATAATCCAGTAGATATACCTGTTCAACAAAAGCTAGAAATTGTTGAAGAACTAGATAAGCAACATGATCATGTTCCTCAAAAGACTTATGAACCAACATTAAGAAAATCTACTAAAGTAAGGCGATCAGTGATTCCTAGTGACTATATTGTGTATTTACAGGAGTCTGACTACAATATTGGAGCCAAAAATGATTTTGAAACATTTTCACAAGCCATGAACTGTAAAGAGTCTGACTTATGGCATAATGCCATGATAGAGGAGATGAATTCTATGGCATCTAATGAAGTTTGGGATCTTATTGAGTTGCTGATGGTGTAAAAGCCATTGGATGCAAATAGGTTTTTAAGACAAAGAAAGATACATTGGGCAATATTGAGAGATATAAGACTAGACTTTTTGCTAATGGATTCACTCAAAGGGAAGGAATCGATTATATGGAGACTTTTTCTCCTATATCTAAGAAAGATTATCTTCATGTATTTATGGCTTTGGTTGTCCATTTTGATTTAGAATTACATCAAATAAACGTGAAACGGCGTTTCTCAATGGTGATTTAGAGAAAGAGGTTTACATAAAACAACCAGAAGGATTCTCCTCTAGTGATAGTGAGCAGTTGGTTTGTAAGCTCAAGAAATCTATATATGGACTGAAATAGGCCTCTTGTCAGTGGTATTTGAAGTTCCATAATGTCATCTCTTCTTTTGGTTTTGTAGATAACATCATGGATCACTGTATATACTAGAAGGTTAGTGGGAACAAAATTTATTTTCTTGTTCCATATATGGATGATATTTTACTTGCAACCAATGATGAAGAGTTGCTATATGAGGTGAAACAATTTCTCTTTGGGAATTTTGATATGAAGGATATGGATGAGGTATCTTTTATTATTGGCATTAATATTCAAAGAGATAGATCCTGAGGCATTTTAGGTTTGTCCTAGGAGACCTATATTAACAAGGTTTTGAAGAGATTTTAGATGAAAGATTGTTCACCGAGTGTAGCACCTATTGTGAAGAGTGATTGGTTCAATTTGAAACAATGTCCGAAAAATAATTTTGAGAAGGAACGAATGAAAAACGTTCCATATGCTTTGGCTATTGAAAGTTCCCAAGTCTATACAAGACCTGAAATTGCATTTGTTGTGAGAATATTGGAAAGATATCAAAGTAATCTAGGTATTGACCACTAGAGGGCTACAAAGAAAGTGATGAGGTAACTTCAATGTGCAAAGGATTACATGCTTATGTATAGACAGACTGACAATCTAGAGGTCGTTGGCTACTCAGATTCAGACTTTTCTAGCTGTATTGATTCTCGTAAATCAACATCTAGTTAAATCTTTATGCTAGCCGGTGGAGTTGTATCTTAAGAAGTGGAAAGCAAATCTTAGTTGCCACTTCCACTATGGAGGCTGAGTTCCTTTCTTGTTTTGAGGCTACGTCATATAGTGTATAGTTAAAGAGTTTCATGTTTGGGCTTAGAATTGTGGATTCTGTTTCTAGGCCATTGAAGATATGTTGTGACAGTTTAGCTACTGTTTTTATGGCTAAGAACAATAAGAGTAGTAGTAGAAGTAAGCACATCGATATTAAATATTTAGCCATTAGAGAACGTGTTAAGGATAAGAAAGTAGTCATTGAACACATTAGCACTGAGTTGATGATTGCCGACCTTTTGACAAAAGGCATGCTCTTATTCAGTTGTGATGTTTTTCTCTTACTTAGTTATATGCATATTCAATCATTTTGAGAAAACGTATTGAAGTTGGACCTAGAATAAACTGAGGGTTTATTTATTAAGTTATATTACCATATAAGTGTTGGTATTAAGAGATAAAATGCATTGTAATACATAGAAGATAATACTTGGTCTTAAGATGATCTATCGCAATGATTCATGTGTTTGTTTCTTAAATAAAGTGTTGACGAAATTTTTCATAAGATATATTAACCAAGTGGGAAAATGAAAGAATATAACCGTTCACACGGTTATTCATAGTTACAACCTCTAGCAACAGTTGTGACTAATGTAGTCAATATATCTGTAAAAGTTGTGACTCTTGGTAACAGTCATTAGTAACAATTGCAACTCTTGATGGAAGGGTTACTTATAGATCTATATATAAATGTAGAATAGCATTGGGTTCCTATTCCTAGCAATTTTTTCAGATGGTACACCATCTATACAAATTGTACAGGTGTAGAAGAACCTAAAACGCTCAAAAATTTGTCTATTGTAGTCCCAACAAGAACATCAATGGCTAGAGGTCAGATTTTTCTTTCGTTATTTTTCCGCTTTAATTTGATCTATGATATGCAATTTCATTATATGCATAGTTTAGATCATTGAGGATTTCTTACATTGGACACTCAGTGGACCCAAATATAACAGTACCAAAAAGCTTTTTCGTGAAAAAGGATGCTAGCAATGCTCTCTTTCTTATTGTCTTTTGCACGCTCTACATT
>CAMOHE010049644.1:11034-22739 GCA_946598075.1 Artocarpus hirsutus | reverse complement strand
ATAGATGATACCTTTAGTACTTTTTGAAATCAACACTTCTGCTCAAGATCATAAAGGCAAACATGTAAATGAACCAAATTAGGAGGACAAATATTTGGCCTAACCCATCCAATATAACCGCAGTGTCAAACACGCCGTGGCCTCGATGAACCATGTGATCATCTATTGGAATCACCATCAGAGCTGGATCAAGAGTTATGCCACCAAAAACACTGGAGTACATGGCTGGGTAAGGCTTCTTTTTCACTGAGCTCCATTTCTTTTGAAGTTTTTCAATCAACTAGTCGACAAAATTACAGAATTATTAAAAACAAAGCTCAGAAATAGGTTAAAAACAGGGTAGCACAGAATGACAAGTGCAATTTGGTCCTAAAATTTGCAAGATATCCCATTTATCTTGTTCATGTTAATACTAATGACCTTTAAACTTGATCTCCCTCATTTACCTCTTAAACTTTAAAAATCATTATTTTACCCATGAACTTTTAAAACTTCTTACTTTACTTATTGAATTTTAAAAATCACCATTTTGCCTTGAACTTTTAAAGCTCTTAATTTTGTTTCTTAAATTTTCGATTTTCTGTCCAAATAGACGGAATAAGTCCATGTGATTCGCACATGGGTTACCTATAAGGACAAAAATGAGATTTTATCATTTTTAAGTTTTGTTTTACATTTACATTATCACTTGATGACTTTGTTTTTTATTTTAACTCTTATTTAGGAAGAGTTTATGTGTACATTTCATCTCATTTTTATTGCGTCTCATTTAATAAGTCAATATTAGTCAACAATATCTAAATTTGAATACAAAAAAATGAGTTACACATTAAAGATAATGAAATATTAGCGAACAATATCGAGAAAAAATATACATACAGTCCATTCTTAAAAGAGAGCAGATAAAAAAAACATAAATGAGAGTATAAATGTGCAATAAAACTTGAAAATGATAAAATCTTATTTTTGTCCTTATAGATGACCCATGTATAAATTACATGAGTTTGATTTTGTCTATTTGAACGAAAAATCAGAAAATAAGAGACAAAATGAAGGGCTTTGAAACAAGAGTAAAATAATGATTTTTTAAATTCAAAGGACAAATTGAAAAGTTTTAAAAATTTAAAAGGTAAAATGATGATTTCAATAGAACAAAGTCAAGAAACCCTAAAGTTTAGGGGCATTATGGGTACTGTGAAATCCTCTCACTCTCTTCCTCGCATCTCTGTTTCTTTTTGTTTACAGAGTAGCTACAATTCAGAAACAAAGGCGCAAAAACTCTTTGTATAAAGATAACCCAAAATTAGCATTGACCCAGTTTCTTCAGAACTTTCCTTTTTAAAGAAAAAAATTGTATTTATCGATATACATCCTCATATGGAACAAACAATTCCCAACTGAAAACTTTTTAGACTAACCAGGGAAGGATTTTTTTTTTTTTTTTTTTTAAGCAAGGAAAACCAGTGGAATTTGGCTCTAATTTTGAGATCTCACCTCAGACGATGATTGAAACACATGAACTTCGAAGTCAGTTCCATTTGCAGGCTCCAATATTGCATCTTTCAAAACAAAAGGTGGGGAAAAAAGCAAAATTAAGAGCTAATATGTAAGTCAATGGATCATTACAACCAAAATTTAAATACTCTAAAGTCACCTGATTTCTGGTCACAAGAAGATCTGCCACTTTCCATGGAGTAGTTTTAAGAGATAAAAAGCAAGAAAGAAGAGGGAAGTAGACAGATGGGAATTGTTGGAGATACAAGAGAAAATGTGGTTTCTTATAAATTGAAAAACTATATCAATTTTTTTTTTTTTCTGTTTTTTATGGTTTCTCAATGACACAATAATGAAATGGAACTCAAACTTCTGTCTTGAGCTGAATGGCGGATTTTCCTAACAATGATTTCAGTTTCACACTTGAATGGTATTAGATTGGTGATTCTCCACTCACTAAGTTACAATCGGTATACTAGTATGAAAGAAATTTTTAATAAATTCCTAGGGAAGAAGGCCAAAACAAAACGAGACCAAATGAATGAGGTAAGGTCCAACTTTTGCCGACTGGACTTCGGAAAAAAAAAATAATTTAAAGTGCTCTTTATATTTTTAATTATTTTGGGTGGTTTCCTTTTCATTTGTATTGTTAGGATCTTTTATGGTTTAATTTTGTAAGGATTTTTTTTTCTCCTTTTTTTCCCCTAATAAACCGTTGCGTATTTTAAAAAAAAAAGGGTCATTTTTGTTAAAATTATTTAGATTTACAACAGAATTTATATCATATTCACATTAAAATTAGTATTTTTTAAGATATTTATATCATGTTCTACCATAAATTTTATTCTTTTATTTACGGCGTTCGCCTACACCACCACCTTCTCCTTTTTATTTTTTATTTTTTATTTTTTATTTTTTATTTTTTATTGACCCATGTCAGATTTGGGTTCTTAGCACTTGTCTTCTCGTCCTCATCTGGTTGGCCTGCAGTTGGTCACTTGAATTAGTCTAGGCTAGCGAACTTGTTACCAAGTCACCCTTTCTCATTTCTATTTTTATTTTCTTTTTTATTTTTTAGTTGACAAACTCTTGATGCTTCTTGTACTCGCATCATGAGTTTGGATATGGATAGACTATTAGAAATGCTTATATTTACATCAAATTTCACATTATATTTACATAAGTATTAGGTTTATTTAGAATATTAGATATTAGATTTACTTTCAAATTAGTTTTGTTTTAGCATTTACATCCTAGAAATAAGACACTTGTGTTATGTTTATTTTGAGAAGTAACAGGGTGTTTGAGAAGTGTGGTTAAAACTAATAGTTTGAATCAATTTTAGTTAAGAATGCTATAGCATGTAAGAGTTTTATACTATAGTAACTTTTGTTTTATACTATAGCTGCTGAGAGTTTTATACTACTCGTTACTCGTTGATTAAAACCAATGAGTTTTAAATGTAAACAACCTATAAAACAGTATTTTTCTCCAATTGCATAATATTAAATGTTAAAATTCTTTTTTCTCTTTACTATTTTGGATCACGTAATCTTAGAATTTCACTAGTGGTATTCTCAAAAAAGAATTTCACTTCCAAGATATTCACTTCTTCATTCTGGCCACTAGACATTTACTATTGGAAGTCTAGCAATTTTTAACGTAATACAGTTTTGTCCCTCGTCAATTTTCAACCAAAATTTAGTACCAATATGACACATGATGGTTTTAAGAAAAATAAAATAATTTAAAAACAGTGGACCTAAAAAAAAAAAAGAAGAAACAAATTTGACCTAGGAACAATGATCTAGGTTTTTTTTAGGGACCATCATATAGCTTTTTAAAACACGCTATTATTATTATTATTTTTTTATTTTTAGATGTCTTTAAATCAGCTTGGTTTTTTTAAGAGTTTATCTTTCTTAGTAAAATTAGTTCTCGTGCTAGTTTTCATATGTGAATGAATAATTTATTAATGGAGAAATTAAAATTGTGTGGTAATTAGACCTATAAAAATGAACATAGATGGTCAAGGAGACAAGTGAACTTCAGAGGTCGTTGATGAAAATAACCGTTAGAAAAAGGAAAGACTACAATAAAACATACTAAAATTCGTCATCAATGGAGCATTTTTTTGTAGCCATTAGATGAGAATCAATGGTCTATAATTGCATTCTAACAAAAACAAAAACAAAAATAGACACAACAACATATAATCAAAAGATTTTTTTAAACATAACAATTATAAAAATAATTAAAAAATCCAAAAGAAAAAAATACAATCAATGCTAGAGCAATGCACGAGGAGGATTGGTCGCGATCTCTATGTAGGTGGCAGTCATATGTTGACCACATCACCACCCTGCTTGAGAGGGTGATGATGGATTCCGTCGCTACAAAATCACAACCCATTGGGAGGGTCACAATGGTTTCATTGCCAACAAAGTCGTGACGGACATTGTCGCAGCAGAATCGCGACCGAACAAGGAGGTCATGATGAAAACCGTCGCAAGTAGAGTCATGAGGATCACAATAGATTCTATCGTGAGGGCCACGATGAAATCACAATCCAAGGAGGGTTAAGTGGGTCGCGTCACATTTGAGGTCGCTTCCACTGGGTTTTTCCAACTAGCGTTGCCAAAAACCTCATACCGGTAGCAGGTTGTTTCTCTCATTTTATGAAAAATGTTGTGTGTATGGCCTCCCTTAATCATTGATAAACTTGTTTATTTTTAATTGGATAAATTGTATTTTTGCCCATGAACTTGAATAACTATTGTTATCTTGTCCCTTGAACTTTAAAAATTTGTATGCCCTGGAAGTTTAAAACATTAGCAAAATTACCCCCTCAATCTTTAAAAATGTTAGCGAAAATTTCTCCTTTTGTTACATTCCATCTATAAAAATTTATTTTTAGCTCCGAACTTTGATAACTATCTCATCGTGCCCTATGAACTTCAAACTAGGTATGCATACCCTCCAATTTTTTTTGCCTTTGTTTTCTAGTCAACAATTATTCACACAAATCAAAACTTGAATTGCTCATGTAAAGAATCGTGAACTGAAGCAAGAATAAAGGGTAGTCCTTCATCAGAATAAGGTTGAGCATGTAAAGCACATGATTCGTGATGAAGGACGACACGGTCAGCGTGGACTTGAACAAGATTTTTTGCCTAGTCACGTTGAAAGCCAACCAATGATGATGAAGAGGTGGAGAAGAGGGATGGAAGCAAGCTCGTTGTCAATGGAAATCTTTCAATTCATTCCGATTTCATTGCACCTATCCCTTAGAAAGCACAATTCTCTCTCCTTTAATCCACTCGAAATCCACAAATCTCACGTAGTCCAAAGCTCAACTTCTTCAACGGTTATGATTTTAGAGCTTAGGCTTCCAGTTCAAGCCCTAGCTCGCCTCCTCCTCCTCCTCCTTCTCATTCCTTGCAATCTTCCACCTCAACTGTTCAACAAATTCTACTCAAGCTCCATGCAAACCATGGCATTCGCCTCACAAATCACGTGCTCTATAAAGCTCATTCTCATCTCGATGAAGGAGTACTTTTTCTTCTTACTTTAGTTCATGATTCTCAGATGAACAATTTGACTTTTACTTGTGCGAAGAAATGTTGACTATAAAAGAGGGGAAAAAAATTTCAGAGGATGTGCAAGTTAGTTTTTGAAGTTTAAAGGGCAAGATGATATGGTTACCAAATTTGACTTTGACTTGTGCAAAGAAATGTTGACGATAAAAGAGGGGAAAAAAAGTTTAGGGGACGTGCAAGTTAGTTTTTGAAGTTTAAAGGGCAAGATGATATGGTTACCTAAGTTCATGGACAAGAACAAAATTTTATAGATAGAATGTAGCAAAAAGAGAGATATTTTTGCTAATGTCTTAAATTTGAGGGGCAAAAATAAAAGTTATCCTTTTTAACCATTAGGTAGCCATTAGATATAAAGCTAATGGACAGCAAAATTCCTCATCAATGAAGAAAAAGAGCCTTTGTTACGGTGGTTTTTACCATTTAAAAAAACGTATAACAACGGTTGTTTGGGTACTCAATTTCTCTTCTAGCCGTCGATATGTGTGCCTAACTTTACATTAGTCCAAAATCCAAAACAATAGAAATTATATACATTTCCAATCCCTGGTTTTTTACTTTGGCATTTGTCACTCCTGAATTCTCCAATTATCTTGATATTAAGTCCTTAAAGTTTCAAAACGGTAGTGGTGAATGTCTCCAATGGTCAACCGGGTCAAATTCTATACAGAAAAGTTCCGTTATTTAACACTTGTGTCCCATAAGCTTCTTGTGGCTTGGCAATTTCGAGATTAATTTTTTTAAAAAAAAAAAATTATCAAGAACCAGTCCTAGCAAAAACATAAATTAAGAAAAAAAAATCCTTACTAAAAAAAAAAAAACCAAACCCGTAAATATTGTGCCAAGTGCAAGGTACAATGCAACAGTTTGGTAAGGGCAGGACTACATAAAAACTCTAATTGAACAAAACAAAAAAAGCTTATTCAAAGTTGAGGAAGGCTACTAGCATTAGGCCAACAATTTCTAACATGACATAATGAAACAGCGCAAAAAAAAAAAAAAAAAAACACGGAATAAATGGATTCTAATGGCATACATAAGTTTTGTTATTTATATTTTAAGTAATACTGTCAAATAACTCTGTTGCTTACAAACTTTTACATAAATGTGTGGTAGAAAGTATAAAAATTGTTTTATTAGTAATTTCATACCCAACTCTACCGCAAGATGTGGAATTAAATCTTGTCAAAATAAGGCAGTTAATGGCCGAAAACAAAAAATAAAGATTTCTTCACTTGGTACCTGTTAGACATTTGGGGAGAGAGAGAGTTTAAGAGAGCCCAAAGACCATAGCATGTGGGGTGCATTTGACAAGTAAATGAATCATTGATTTAGCCAATTAAAAGTGACGTGCAAACTAAGCTGCAAGAAATATGAGGGACTAACATACAACTTGGTCTGTCCTTTTCTTACCTGGAAGAATGATCACAGATTATTCGTGAGAACTAAGAAATGAATTAAAAAAAAAAATGTACATTTTTGTAGTGTTGTTCTCTTAAAGTGATGCTTCCTAAGTCCTCTCACAGAAGTGGTATATTCGAATCCTATCCTTTAAAAAGGGTATTCCTGTAATTCAGCCTATTGGGCCAAAGAACCTCACGACCTTAAATGATTTAGGCCCAAGGGCCTGCTTGAGATGTGAGCCATGAGCACAGGCGAATCACATTTCATGAAGGTTGACTATGAGGTGTGTGAAGAAGCGGACAATTAAAACGCAAAGAGGGAGTGAAGAAGATATTTCAGCAACCTTAGCCCCTTGACCGGGTGGATTCTGACAACTAAGGGCGGCTCAGGTATGGGAGGTAATTTATGAGCCTCTTATCCTGTCGCATGCTTTAAAGTCTAGATGGTTAGTGTTTGCTTAAATCCATCAACACCTTAGACCAAAAAAGTGTCCACCAAAGTGAATGCATGGACTAGACTACTGACCTTCTCCAGATGCTGGTAACCATACACATTCCCACATGGATTACCGCGGTTTATAATAACCAAAGCAACCGTATTGTGATCCGCAAGAGCTTCAACTGCATCAAGATCAACTTCCCAGCCTTTTTGAGGGACGAGATCAAAGTGGCGAGCTTCGATAAGTCTTAAAGAAGCGCAAAGTTCATGGGATTGGAAAGCCCGGCCTTGGAAGCAAGATGCTTGCGCCAGGGCGGGCGAGCATTGCCAACGCTACATCGATAGCTTGTGTACAACCAAAAGTGATAAAAAACATCATCACATGTTAACTTGTATGGAAGATCACGAGACAAACACTCAGCAACCGCTCGGTTAAAACAAATGTTTAGGCAAAATTTTATCATGCCCATGTTTAAATGGGAGGTATCAAATGAAAAAGCCGCCTAAGGCTCGGTTAGCTAAAACTCATCCATATAAAAAAAAATCAACTAACTCCACTATTTTACTTTTTTTTTTACAGACTTGAGTCACATACACGGCTTTACTCTTTCTCATCAGGTATTGGATTTTTCTTTTGGTTTGCAGTTTGAACGGCAATTCAAATCTTTTTACTTTGTTTTCCCTCATACAAATTTAAATTTATGTTCAAATTAATGGACCAAATGGGCTTATAGTTTTTACCTTACCATCTATTAGCCACTGGTTTGAGAGACTCATTTGTGAAGGCCTTGAATGCTAATTAGGTAATTAAAATATATTTAGACAAACTCCCAAGAGGCACATTTTCAGTAACAATGAAATCAGAAGTCCTAGAAAAGTTAAAAAAAAAAAAAATCCAAGACTTCTCTCTAGGATTTAGCTTTGTGTGCTTTCTGTGACGTTGTACACAGTTGGGGTATATATGTGTCCATAACTAACCTTACACGTTTTACCAAAAGGGAAAAGTAGAGAGGAAAATCCCAACTTGGAGAGAGAACTAAAATAAAGCTAGATTGGGCAGAACCCAATTATTAAATTGAAATTGTTTCCAAGTGCATCAGTTTTTTTTCTTTTCTTTTTTTTTTTTTTGAGAGAGAGAATTTAAATGCATCAGATTAGATCAGCATTAAGCTAATTTGTTTATGGGATAAGGACACAGGGTCAAAAACGTAAATGGCATGCTATCAAGGCACGGATTTTTTGGGGGTTCAAGTTTTGACATAAAATGTTTTTGTTATTTAAGTGCTGCTTTTAACGGCTCTAAAGTACTAATTAAGAGGCAATAACTAAAGGCCGAAGAACAAACAACTAAAAAGAGAATAAAAAAAGGGGTTAAAATCACGTCAAAATAAAAAATAATAATAGTAATAAAAGTTTAACCGTTTAAGAAATTATGGTATGAGTTCTTATAAAATGAAAAAAGTGAAGTCAACAAAACTAAATAAAGGCAAAGCGAGTCGGAATATCCACGTTTCACAAGAAGAGACTTGAAAATTCTTTGCTTGAATAAGGAAAAAGATATACAAAAATTCTATTGAAGGCATATTGAGTATTTGACAAACATAATTAGAACCAATTTTTTAGTTTAAAATATTATAACATATGAAAATTTTATATTATAGTTGTTTTTTACTTTTTACTGTAGCATATAAAAACTTTACACTATTTAGTAACAAAAAAATTGATATGTTTGCCAAGCACCATTATAATTTTGAATGGTCTTTATCAAGTCAATTGTTTTAGTTTTTAAATAACACAGTTTAAACTATGTCTATTTTTTTTCTCCAAAAAAAAAATAATTGTCAATCAAATAAAGGATGAATAAGAAAGCATATAACAACGCCGTTAAGAAAATGTCGTTCTAGCTGTTGCATTTTAAAGCTCTTATATACTACAGTGTAAAGCAAAAGTATATTATATTGTAAAGTAAAGTATATTAAATTAATTACCTTCTTGTTTGGTTGAATTATGGATTCTAGGCTGTGTAGTTTAAACAGTGGTTTGAACTGGCTTTTGGAAATTAAAGGTATAAAACGAGAATAATTATTTAAAACAAAAAATGGTGTTTGAAAAAAATATGATTTATTAAAGAAAATCAAAATAAGAATGGTTTTGCTATAAAAACTGGTTCAAAACCGCTTGAACTTAGGAGGGTCAAAATTTAAATTTTTGGGTATTTAAGCCGATTTAAAACTGTCTTTGTGGTTTAAAATCGCCTCAATTGTAATTCTATCAAACGTCAATTTAAACTGTTTCTATTATTTAAAACTCTCTTCATAGTTTAAAATCTACACACCAAACAAAATATTTAGTCACTTTGTAGTTATCATTGTTTTTGGTTCTTTTTAATTGTTGACAATCTGAGTTTTTATAGTTGTCATTTCAGTTTTTGAGCTGAACTGAGTTTAAACCATTGTTGTTTGTTTTGGAAGGACCATCTAAAATTGAAATTTAAAAGAAAATGGAGAAATAAGATCTTCAATGCAGACAAAACTCTAAAGCAAGTACACGTTGAAACAGTCGGTGCTTGGGCTGCTACGTTTGTAGTTTGGCATGAGGCTTTCTTTTTTTCGCTCTGCACTTCAAACTGAAGCAAAGTATATCTGTTAAGTTATGCATTGACCAATTTTACACGAATTGTTAAGTCGATTGACTCAAAAAAAAAAAAAAAAAAAAAAAAAAAGACCCTCTAAGCAAGAAGCAAACAGAGAATGAAGTGGATGCTGCTTGTGTGATGCAAGAAGGTGTGTTAATAGCTGATATCCTAGAGCTCTTGTTGTTCTTTCCACAAGTGGCTTTGTTGTTTAGGTGCTCGAGAAGGGAGTTCTGAGGCTCATTCTCTTGCTTATTTTGGACATATTGTTGCAGAATCTTGAACAATTTAAAATTTTGGTGACGTTTTTGATATTATAGTCTTTGACAGATTGTTTTTTACTTTGGTGGATTTTGTGTATGCTATTAGAGCATGGATAGGTTTTTGAACTTATTGTTGCATAGGATTGAATAATTTGATAATATAGTGTTCTTTTTGAAATTGTAGTGTTTGACAAATTGTTTGTTACTTTGGTTGATTTTGTGTACGCTATTGAAGGAGCATTTTTTTGCAACTATTGTATTTGGAAATTTTGTAATCTGGTTTTTTAAATGGTTTTGCTGCAATATTGTTTTTTATTTTTATTTTTTGTGGGTTTTTATGTGTCATAAGATAATCTGATAAATTTAGCTCTAACATCTACCAGATTTCACTTTGATGGCCTGCTGTCAGTGACCAGAGACATTTGAAATTTTTTTGTTGAAAATAAAAATAAGATAATCTAATAGACTTTGCTCTAGCATCTACCAAATTTCACTTTGACATTTACCAGATTTAACTCCGATGACTGGAGATTCTTGGTATTTTTTTGTTTTAAAGAAAATTTAAGATTATTTGATAGATTCCACTCCAACATCTAAGATTTCACTTTGGTGACCTGAGCCGACGAACCGAAGATGCTTTGTGTTTTTTTATTAAAAATAATAATATGATAATTGAGAAAAATTTTTTCTAGCATCTAATAGATTCTACTCTAGCACCTCGTGCACGGCAACCAAAGATGCTTGATATTTTTGTTTTAAATAAAATATAAGATAACTTAATTGATTCTATTCTAGCATTTACTATATTCCATTCCGGCTCCCCACACTTGTGACTGGAGACGCTTAGAATTTTTTTGTTAAAAATAAAAATAAAATAATCTATTAGATTTTGCTCTGACATATGCTAGATTCCACTTTGGCGCTCTCATTGGCAGCCGGAGCTGCTTGGTATTTTTTTGTTTTTAATAAAAAATTAAAATAATATAGTATATTTTGTTCTAGTATCTACCAGAATCACTTCGACGCCCCCATCAATGACTGGAGGTGGTTTTTTTTAATAAACTATAAAATAATTTGGTGGATTCTGCTCCAGCATCTACCGGATTCTACAATAACACACTATGTTAGCGATCAAATTAAAGATGCTTGGAATTTTTGGTTGAAAATAAAAGTAAGATAATTTGATATATTTTGCTTTAGCATCTACCAAATTCCACTCCAACTCCCCTACTGACGATCATGATTGGAGGGGCTTGGTATTCTTTTTGTTTTTGAGTAAAATATAAATAATCTTGTAAATTCCACGCTTGCATATACTAGATTGCACTCTGACGCCCTGCACTGACGATTAGAGGTGCTTGGATGTTTTTTTATTGAAAATAAAAATATGATAATTTGATAGATTCTGCCTCGGCATCTACCAGATTCTATTTCGGCGGCCCATATCGGCGATCAAAGTAATTTACCACAAGAGGGAGTGAGAAAAAAAAATGATTTGAACTTTTAATTTTTCTTTTGTAATTAAAGTACAAAGGGTAACTTAGAATCTTAATAAATCACTTTTTAATTAAAGATATAGTTTTGAAAAGCTTTTTGAGAAGGCAGTCTTGAAAAGGTACTTCTTTATAGAGGCATTCTTGTGCTTTCAAAAAAAAAACATATAGTTTCTTTGGATTTTATTTTTTATTTTTTAAAACAAATAACATGTTTGGTAGTTACTTTTTTATAATACAAAAAACAAAAGAAATACTTGATAATGTTATTTTTTGTCGAATATTTTTTAAAGTAGAAAATTAAATAAGACACTGACAACCACAGACGATGTTAGGTTCAAAACAACAGGCCTTAGTTGGCAACAAAGTCGGGCTGACAAGGAGA
>CAMOHE010049644.1:0-11014 GCA_946598075.1 Artocarpus hirsutus | reverse complement strand
TCCACGCTTGCATATACTAGATTGCACTCTGACGCCCTGCACTGACGATTAGAGGTGCTTGGATGTTTTTTTATTGAAAATAAAAATATGATAATTTGATAGATTCTGCCTCGGCATCTACCAGATTCTATTTCGGCGGCCCATATCGGCGATCAAAGTAATTTACCACAAGAGGGAGTGAGAAAAAAAAATGATTTGAACTTTTAATTTTTCTTTTGTAATTAAAGTACAAAGGGTAACTTAGAATCTTAATAAATCACTTTTTAATTAAAGATATAGTTTTGAAAAGCTTTTTGAGAAGGCAGTCTTGAAAAGGTACTTCTTTATAGAGGCATTCTTGTGCTTTCAAAAAAAAAACATATAGTTTCTTTGGATTTTATTTTTTATTTTTTAAAACAAATAACATGTTTGGTAGTTACTTTTTTATAATACAAAAAACAAAAGAAATACTTGATAATGTTATTTTTTGTCGAATATTTTTTAAAGTAGAAAATTAAATAAGACACTGACAACCACAGACGATGTTAGGTTCAAAACAACAGGCCTTAGTTGGCAACAAAGTCGGGCTGACAAGGAGACGGGTGATTAGGGTCCTAGGGTAAGGGTTAGAGTAACTTATAAGAGGAAGGGTTTAAGTGATCATCATGGGATTTTTTGCAAGGATATATAAAAATAAGGGTCAAAGTGCAATGTTTTAAAATTTGAGGACTAAATATAATATTTAAAAATATTTAAATATCATAAAATTAAATTTTGATCCCTTAAATATTTAAAAAAGTTATAATTTAGCCTTAATTTTGGAAATCTTTGCAAATAGGTTTAGGTCCCTAAAAAATTTCCTAACCGTTTTCACGAAACCAACTCAAATTCAGACCCTAATTAACAGTCTAATCATATCAACCCATCCCCAACCATGTTGTCAATCCTGACTCGTAAAGCCAACCCTAGTGCCAATCTCAGCCTATCAACATATCTAAGCCTGTCATACTGGTCCTGTGCCAGTCCCAACTTATCAACATTACCCCCAATGCTGTTCTCGACCTCAAAGTGAATCCCAACCGGACGGCCTATCTCTAGGTGCTCGCCCTGGCATGTGTGCTAGTCCTAGCCCGTCGGCCCAATCCTTGTGCTGAACTTGGCCCATCGCTCTAATCCAAGTGTTGATGCCCATTTGTTTCTTCAATTTAAAAATGATAGTAGAAAAAAAAAACAAAAAACAAAATCTAATCTCCAAAATTTTTTTAATTAAAAAAAGAAAGAAAATTACCTTTTTGTTTAATAAAACAACAAAACCGGTTAAATAAATGATTAGTTATGGGCTCGTAGTGATTCAGCCAAACAAAAAAAGTCATCTATATATTGTGTTCAAGCAAACAGTGATGCAAAAAGCACTACTTGATTGGCCGGATGATGATGTTAATTGATACGTATACAAATTGAAATTTGTAGGGGTGAAAAAATCATGTCACATGTTGTGTTCGTGTCAGCACGTTTACAGCATGACATGATTAGGCCGAATACAAACTCGACACGATTAATAAACCTGCTAGAAATATATGCAAACACGAACATGACCCGCCTATGACATGTGTAACACGGCACGACATGATTAACATGATTACTAAGCAGGCTGTGACAAGTTAACACTATAACAACACGTATATGGTATGTTTATGACCCATTTAACTAAAAATTAAAATAATTTAAAAGAATTAAAAAAAAGCCAATAAATAAAATTAACAAAAAACACAATATCTAATTAATGATAACCTACTATAAATATTCTAAATATTTTTTTTTAAGTTTAAATGTGTTATAAACAGGCAGGTTGTATCGTGTCGTGTTGATAAGTTTATACATGTTTAATTAAACGTGTTAAGGCGTGTCAGACGTGTTAGCATGAATACAGCCCGTTTATTTTCGTGTTATTCATCCTAACCCATTTATGGCCCAATTAATAACCATGCAATCTAAACCCGTTTATCTCGTGTTGTTTTTGTATTGTGTCGCATTCCCTAAAAAATTTTCCTTTACAAAGAGATGCTTTATCTTCCAGTCCTTTTCAAGTATCTAATATGCTGACAAATTTACATGCAGACAGAAGTTTGGGAACAGGCCACCATGCACTAGCAACCAAATAACCAAAAAGAAAACAAAGGTTAGGAAGAAGCCAACATTGAGATACTTGCACCACACGATTACATTACACAACACTTAATCCAGGCAGTTCAACTCTGTACTTTACTCATTTTTGGCCCTTTTGAGAGCTTGGTTAGTACCAATACTAGTTAAAACTTGACAAATAAGTTAGAACTACAATTTATAGTTGAAACTTATATTTAGTAAATTTATCAAAATGTTGGTTTTAGTTGGTTTGAAAAAAAAATAAGTTAAGAAAATAATTGAAACTGAAAAAAAAAGTTGAAACAAACGATAAGACAAACAATAGTTTTGGGTAGAACTTAAAAAAAAAGAAGATGGAACTATGAGAACCGGTTAAAACTGAATGTGGATCCAAAAATTTTGAAAAGAGCTTCTCAATTTTCAACTACTCTCCTTTTCCCATTTCTCACTTTTTTCTTGAATTACTATTGATTTTTTCCCGTTATAAAGCAAATTACTTAAACCTCATTATGGATCGCAGTTTCAAATTGAAGATTTTTTAAGCTTGGGTAAATAATATATTTACTAAATTAAACTTGAGAAAATTTCGTTTTGACTTATATAAAAAAAAAAAAAAAGATGTTAGGGATGTTTCTAGTATTATACTAATTTCTTTTAGGCATTATGCTCTTGTTTACTAATTTTCAAAAGAGTTGTTGTAAACTTCATAAGTATGTATAAAATATGAATTTTGGTGCATGTTCAATTAAAATTTTCTTATGTACACATACTAATGAAGTTTATAGCAGCTGTTTTAAGAATCAGTAATAAAAGCATAATTCCTAACGCAAATTTGTATAATACCATAAATACCTTCAACATATCTGGTTTTTTTTTTTTTTTTCCTTTCCTTGTTTCCCTGCTCTATCTCTCCTCGGTCTCTCTATCCTCTCTTTCTCTCCTTTAGTTTTTTCCGACCAAACGTCCCCGACGGCGTCGTCAAGATCGCGGCCAACATTGTGCCGCAACGGAGAGAACGACTTCGCAAGTTCACCGTCAAAGGATTTTTAATTCAAATGGCTGCAATGGATTTTCCTGAAGTTCGCTTTGCCATGGCATGGCTCCCCTGATCTCACTCTCCATAGACCGTTGATCTTGTCAGCCATTGGAATGTCAATCTCACTTGCAAATCAAGCCTCCTTGGAGAGCTTTTCCCGACGTCTTTCATTTAGGGGTCGGGCTTCGGCGGCTAAATGTAAGAGATGGAGAGAGAAGAGACAAGATAAGTTTTTTTGCATTTTATTTTTTTTTAAAGGTTGGTAAATTAAAATCATAATTGATATTTGAAATTAAGTGTTATTCGATAAATCCAAAGATATATCGACAAAAATGATATTTTTAGACTCTGTAATGGCTAGGAGTGTCATCAGTTGATTTCCATCGTTTTTGGTCACTCGGTTTTCGACCAACGACAGTCAGTTGGTTTCTGAACGACGGGGGTCAATTTTGTGAAAGCAAAATAGAGAGCCCACCAAATAGACAGGAAGTGGGTCAATTTTCGACCAACAATGGTTGGTTTTGTAGCAATCGGTTTCGGCCAGCTTTAGCTAAAATAACCAGCCAGGATACTAAAAAGTAATCCAACATTTGAATAGCAATAACATGGTCTTTATTTACTTCAAATTTAATGTATTAAAGAAGTCTTAAAAAGTATTTGAAACTTTAATTCCAATCCATCAGTTATAATAGTGAACAACATAAAGCTCTCAGCAACTACAGTTAAAAAAAAAAGTTTTCACAATGTAAAGCTCTCACATGCTACAGTTTTTAAACTTAAAACTACAATTACAATTATAGTTTCAAACAGAAGCTAAAACGTCATTATGAGAACAATAATGTATGAGTTAAATAATCCAATAAAGACTCATCTAACTATAAAAGTTTTATTATTTATTCATTTATGAACATATAAAAATATTAATAATTTTTGAAAGGGTCATGACTGTCGCTTTTTGCCCTTCAACCGATTTTATCGGTTTTTTGGGTTAGTTTTCAGTTTTTGTTTTTTATGAACATCCTTAGTTATGGCTTGGATTTAGAGGTTAATACAAGGATTCACGCAGATTTACTTGTAAATCAATCTATTTAAATACATACATTTTTTCATTAGATAAATATGTGTGTCTATCGGTTGCTAACATTGTCAAGCCAATTTTCATTGGTAAATTTGTATATTTACAGTTCGGTGATAGCAATGCAGGTGGAAGGAGAAAGAGGTGGAGAGGAGAAAAAGAGGAGGGTGTTTTTTTACTTTTTTTTTTTAATAGTAAGGCAAATTTAATTTATCAATTTATGCTATTTACTATATTCTCTAAAACATTATGCTATTACTTCCTAAGTCCTATAAAAAATGTTTTATGGGAAAATGAGAGAAATAGAGGATTTTTAAAACTTTTTGAAGTAAATAGAATGTTTTGAAAATATTTGTAATAAGCAGTAGATTTATTACGTAAATAATTTATTTACTATGTAAATAATTCTTATTTATACTATAAACAGAGGGTAAATAAATTATTAACACCTAAAATCTATTTACTATACAAATAAGCATTATTCACACTATCTATAAACGGTTAAATAAATTACTTGTACCATGAATTTACTATTTATTATAAATATTTTCAAAACCTATTATTTATTATGATTAATGTTTAAAAAAGTGTTATTGATTGTAATTTTTATAAATATTTTCAAAACCTATTATTTATTATGATTTCTCTAAAAACTTTGACAGGCACCATTCGGCCCCAACTGAGGGTACTAAGGTATAGCATTCTTCATTATAGGCCTATTTCAACCTCTTTTAGTAACGAGAAAATTACATGAAATGTTTCACTTTTAATGAGTAGTGTTTATTTATGTTACACTTTTAAAAATTTATACTACATTATCATTTATATTACATATAAGTTACGACACAACTAAACATGTGACATTTATAAAAAAAAAAAAAAGTCTCAAAGAAGGTGTTTACGAAAATTCCTCTCTAGTAATTCTCCTCTTTTTTTTTTGGTTGAAATGTACTAACCAAATAAGCTATCATCTTCTACCACATAAACATTATTTTATTTATTTATTTATTTTTTTTTTTGTCACAGAACTTTCTTTAGAAGTTAGAACGGACGGTATTTTGAAACGTAGTAGAAACAAGAACCGGTTCTCTAAAGTTTTTCAGAAAATGAAAAAGAAAAAGTCAATATAAATATTGTTTTCTATTAGTTAAAGATACAGCTTGATTTTCTTCGCAGTTAGCAGTAACCTTCTAGTGGTTTTACCACACTATTATATTTACATTTACCCACCTGAAAATTAAAAAGAAAAATAGATTTCAATTCCCCATCATAATCGTTTCCCCCAAAAAAAAAAAAAAACAACATAATGCCTAAAATGTCCCTCTGATACACTCTAAAATAACTCTACGGTGACGATATAGTAAGGATTACGTAGTCCAATAGCACGAAAAATGTTATTACAAGAATGCCAGTATTAAAAAAAAAAAAAAAAACTGTTATTTCTACCTTGGATTAATATTCGCTTTCAAAAAAAAAAAAAAAAAAGTTGAACTTAATATTCAAGTGATAAAGGTTCCCCTCAAAAAAGAAAAAAAAAGATAAAGGGAACAACATAGAAGGATAAAACGGTGATTAAATAACAAACAATTATTAGCGAGACATTACAAGTGCAATCCTGGTTAATGAGGCTCCCCAATTACAACAAGTTCCTTCATGCTTAGCAAGCGGCCTTCGTCTAGCCTTATGAACTTTTCATTTTATTAGTATTTCTATGATTCTAGATATATATATATATTTTATGTATTCATATGTATATATAAGAAAAAGATTAAAAAAATCTTTGAGATTAGATTGATGGATAGGGTTTAGTATTCAAGGAGATGACTAATTTAGGAGGCCTGTCCAACTAGGAATTCGTTGAAAATGACGTTTCGATTTAAAATCAGATAAGCTCAAGTTCAAGGGAAGGTCATTGCAATACGTTGTAATATAAATATATATAGACGCACATACACACATATATATATATATATATATGTGTGTGTATGTGTGTGTGTGTGGGGGGGTTTTTTACGTTCTCTCGATTGAGAGGTCCCTCCTAATATTAATTTTAGAGAGGCAAATCTATAGCAGTTGGGCTCAAGTAACCTCTGCATACGTAGAGCGTGTTTGAAAGGGCGGTAGAAACTGTGGTTTTTGTTATTTTTTTAGTTATAAACAGTATAAAATTCTCACATATTATAGTAACAATAAAAAAAATTGCTACAATATAATGCTTTTATGTGCTACAATAAAAATGATTCTAACTAAAAGTTCTCACCATACTTTCAAACACTATATTAGTCTACACACTAGATTCATGAATTGAAGCTTACGCAATCAAGATCTTACCCAAATTCTCGCCGTACAATTTGGCAACATAACTGCTCAAGATACAAGATTTCAAGCCCCTTCTCTTAGCTTCCATCCCGCCTGTTTAAAAATCTACCAACATATAAAACCGTCTCCTGCGCATCTTCATCTTCTGAAAATGCGGTTCCATCTTTCCACGTGGAAATAACGGTCTTCCCATGTCTCACTCCTAAAGCATGACCTTGGCCTCCTTAGTTTGTGACATCTTCTCTTTTATTGACGTTTAGCAACGTGTTAGACAACAGATATTTTAGTGGTTATCGTGAATATTTAGGAGTCATGAAATGATATGTGCATGTACATGTGATGGGATAGAGCATTGGGTTTCTATTAGAGAAAATAAAATAAAAAAATAAAACAAAATCTATCAAACAAAGCTTTGAAGTGAAAATAGTAAGTTGGACATTTTATGTTTAAAAATACAGGCTCAGGATATATATTGTGTTTGGCTATTGGCGGAAACCGTTTTTACTATAGCATGTAAGAGTTTTATACTATGGTAACTTTTTTTCTTTTTACTGTATGTAACGCTCTGGAATTAATTAAGTGTACTTCAAATGTAAAATAGTGAATTAGTGTACCATAATGAATATTTTAAACTTAATTTGATTATTTTGTAAAATTTTTAAATTTATGTTATTTTTAATTATTTTAATGATTTTTAATTACTCTTAATTATTTTTAATTGTTATTTTAAATACTGAAAACAAAACAATTTGTCAAGTGACCAACACGTCCCACTTTGAAAAACCACATGCGGGACGTGGTATTTTTGAAAACAACCTTCTATTTTCTTTATAAAATCTCTCACTCTCTCTTTCTCTTCCTTACTCCCACTCACACTCTCTCTCTCCTCTCTCTCGCTCATCACTCTCCCTCTCTCATTTTCTCTCTCAGTCTCACTCTCTCAAAATTTTTAAAACAAAATCACCTCCAAGCCTCGGGTTAGCGGATTAAAGGTTCGGGAGCTTGATTTGACGACCAAAATTGCGATTCGAAGCTTTGATTCGAGGTTAGTTTTAAATTTTTTAAACTTTTTTAATTTTTCAATTTTTCTTGCATTTCGAAATCTAAGCTTTTCTAAGCTTAGAAAACCTTCAATCTAGATTAGATGAACTTAGAATAACTAGAATACAAACTTCGTTTAATCAAAAACGGATTTAAATCAAGATTTTTTATTTTTATCAAGATTTTTTATTTTTCTCTATTTTTTGATTTATTTGAAAATTTTGTTTAAAACCTGTTTTAAAGCATTAAAAAGTAATCTAGTATATTTTTCTATCAATTATGATAATTACTCATGCTTGAGAATTGAGAAAATAGGTAGAAATTGAAGAATTGGGCTCTGGGAGGCCGAGACCCGTGCCTGAAAAATTCTAAAATTTTTCCAAATAGGCAGGTCAGATTCATGTGTTTGGCAAGCCGTATTTATCCGATCGGCAGGCCGAATCTAGAAAAGTTTAGCCGACCAGACTTGGTTTTTCGGCAGGCTGAATCGTGCAGTTCGGCCGGCCGAACCAGTGCGACCGGCAAGCCAACCGAGCATAGTAAAATTTTGTGATTTTTCACTCGTTTTCATCGTTTTGAACCCCAATTGAAATTTCAACTTTGTAAAATGATTTTATAAACTTAAATGGCACATTAGGATACCATGGGATGAAATTAGAAACATAGGATATCTTAAGTTAGATACTGATAAACTAAGTTATTATACATTTAAGGTTGTACGTAGATCCACGGAGCTAACGTATAGCGGATCGGGATTACAGTGTGGGACATCGACACAAGTATCAAGGTAGGACTTCTATCTCTTCCTTGGTAACTAGTTTTAAATGTTTTGGCCTCAAAGGAATTTTTAACAAAAAATGTTTTCAAATGATTAGTTGAAATATATTTTTGTTGACTAATTTTATAAACAGTAGAATTGAGGTGATTTTTATAATAAACCTCATAATAAATGTAAATGATTGTATTTAGTAAAAAGAGATTTTGATAATCATGAAAAGATATATATATATATATATATATATTGGGGCATGATGCCATATCAGAGATTGGGTCGTATAGTGCGCGACCTTGGGGGTAGGTCCCGAAACCCAACTGGGCCACTACGGAGGTGATTTACATATATGGTTTGCCCAGGAAAGAAAAATGGTATTCTTTCTGGTTGACCAATTAAACTGTTTTGGTAAGATAAAGCTTTTATTAAATTTTCATCTATTTATTTATTTATTCTAGTTTGTTTTCTACATGTTTATTTGAACAATGAAATTTCTTTCAATATTAAAATGTTTTAAAAATATAGTCCTACTGAGCCTTTCGTTCACGCTTTATTTGTTTTAAAATCTTACCCTTTGATGGATATAAGCTTAGAATAGGAGAAGAGTCCGCTGACTAGACTTGCGATCTAGAAGATTTGAGTTGGTTGTGGTATAACAATTCAAGGCATGTATAATCCTTAACTTTAACTTTTATCTTAGACTATGGTTGTAATGTAATATTGTCAGTACTATATGTGTGCACAAGATATGGGTCAATTGGACCCATTCTCGCCTCACCTTCTATTTTATTATTATTATTATTTTATTATCTCCTCATCGATTATTTTATTCTATTATCTTATTTGTTTGAATATTATAACTACTCGTTTTAAATAAACGATTTTAAAATTATCACATTTTTATTTATAAATTTAATTCTAAAACCCTAAGTTTTAACTAAATCTCTGTTTAATTTACTTAATTACTTTAACACACCACCTCCCGTACTACGAGGCGTGACACTATAGCATGTGAGAGCTTTACACTGTTTATAACTGAGTTTATAGCAAAAACCACTCTTAACCAAACAAGAGGATAATAATGGTATTTTCTAAAATTAAAATATTTTTAAATATTATTTAAATATTAAGATATATATTTTATGTTTTAAAATACAGGCTCAAGATATTATAATGATGTTTTCCAGAATTTAAAAGTATGTTTTAAATATCCTTCTAAACATGAATGTATCAATATGTATTTTTTGAAATGATTAAGATACAATCATAATGTCGCGTTAAAAGGGTGAATATAATGAAAGTTTGAATGCTAATAATAATAACAACAACGACGACGACGGGAACAAAAAGAAAAACAACGATAACAGAGCAATAAAAAAAAAAAAAAAAGAAAAGAAAAACGACGATAATGACGGGTCACAACGTACCAAAAGGGCGAGCATAAAGACGCGAATCATGGACAAATCATTCAAGAACACGTGCCACTGACCCACAGCAAGATGTTGATGTGTCAAGATCAGGACGTACAAATTATATGGTCGCATTATTGTACTGCAACACAGGCATACGACACGATTCTTGTAATCAGGGCTGCGATACTGTTGGCGAATGAAAACAAAATAAAATAAAATAAAGGGAAAACATTATAAGTGGTGATTTTGGAGTGCGTACTGCGCACCGGAGGTTATGGTGGGGCCCAAAAAGAAGAAAAAGTAGCTGACTCGCACTACAGAGAGCCGTAGGTGGAGGGCGGCGGAGTGACTTCACGTTGTCGTCACTCGCTATCCCCAGGCGCAGGGCAATCGCCCTAGATCCACGCGCTTTGTTTTTGTTTTTTGTTTTTTGTTTTTTTACTTTAATCTTCCGCAACCAGTTTAACTTTTTTTCTTAACCTTTGCTTTTTATACGAGGACAATATAGTAAAAAACATGTGCAATCACTCCACAGTCTTGGGGTGACAATAAGGGTTAGTGGGTTGAGTTAGTGTTGAGTTATAGTTAATTTTTATAAAAATTAGATGGATACTAACCTAATCTGTAGCACGAATGGGTTAAGAATTTTCAACCCGAACACAACTCGTTTTAATACGGGTTGACACGAACACGACCCGTGCCAACCTGTTTCTTATGCATAGTGTCAAAAAATAATGACTCGTGACCCTTTTTTGACCCATAACCTGATTGTGACCCATAACCCGTCTATGACCTGCCTACACAAATATATATATATATAACATTAAAAAAACATAAAATTAGAAGAGTTTCATACCACAACAACAAGAAGATGAGTGATAAGAGAGGTTGAGTTTGATCTTTTAAGGGCTTGTATTATATCTGAAATAATATTAATCATAGGAAAAAAAATTTTAAGTTAATAAATTAAACACGGGTCAGAAAACGGGTCATTTTAGTGTCAAACGGGTTGATCCAAACACGACCTATTTTTTGACGGGTCAGTTTTTAGTCGACTCTAAAATGACCCGTAGTCAAATTTTCAGACACTAACTCGCAAAAAAATGTGTCTGATTCGTGTCATATCATTGTGTCGCAACCCATATTGCCTGCCCTACTCCAAACCTGGCATATTTTCTTAGGGGCTATTTGTTTAGAGTACTCTTGATACTCAATGAACTCAAATTTAGATTCGA
>CAMOHE010049643.1:0-32327 GCA_946598075.1 Artocarpus hirsutus | reverse complement strand
ATATATATATATATATTAATAAATAATAAAATCTAATATAAATAAAAAATTTTGGTTCAAAACCATATATATATATATATATATCTAAATCTAAATTCAAAAATAAATTACATTTATTTAAGAATAAATTTTAAAAATAATCAATTAATTAATTAACTAACACTCAGTTAAATGTGACAACATTTATCACATTACATTATGTGTCATAGATAACAATTTTCTGTGTCATATTAATAATTTAAGTGTGAAATAATTAATTTAGAATTCAATAATTCTAAACTAAATATGTATAATTCATTCTATGCATAAATCCAATATAGTGTTACAGAGGTGGTATTGGGGACCTATGGACCTATAACCCAAGCTCCAATAAATTTGACAATTAATTAAACTCTTTGATTAATGTGTCAAATTTATTAGTTTCAATGTTATTCCACTAAAAACCTGAAACTGAACTATTGAGATTATAGTGGAATTACTAAAAAAAATTAGCAAGTAGTCCATTGATATAATCATTACATATAAGTCAGTCTTCCATAAATAGTTCATAATAAGAACTAAGTTCAATTTTCGTTTATCTCTCTTATTATTTCTTTATCCTTGAGTTCCAATAATTCTCTAATGAACAGTTAATTCATAATCTTATTATGAACAAGCGCTTTACTGTTCAAACCTTGAATTATCACTCAAGAGAACTATTTTTCTAACTTCCATAGGGAATGAATGAATTTTATATCTGTATAATATTATTCCCAACCATTTATTACATTATGTTTCCAAGATGCTAAGTTATAATCTGTATTTAGATAAATCTTACTATGCAAGTCAACAAACATAATGCCATAAATAGGAGTTTAATAAATACTCAGAATTAATATATGATCATCATAGTGATAAATTTGAATACTCTATTTAAAACAGATGATTATTAGAGATTTATAATTTATCTGATCCAGTCCTATATAATCTTATTATATAAAGTACCGCCAATCTAATGTCTCTACATTAATAGTCTGGATAATGACTATTTCATTCTAAATGAGATTAAACCGTACTTGTAATATTTAATTAAAGATCCCAAACTTTAATTAATTATTATAGACTATTTAGATTATTATCTATAAATTTTATCCCTAAACATATAACATTTATAAGCTAAATTTATGGTCACATAAATAATCATAAAACTTTCTTGATGTTTATCGATGTATTCATAATACATATAAGTAACCAAAATAATAATAAATGTCACTTTATTTATTTATTAACAATACGTACAATATCACAACTTTTAAGGCACTAAACCTAACAATGGCCAAGGGAGATGAAGAGAAATGTCGGCTGGGTGAGAGAATAAGGGGAAAAGGAAAGTCTAATCACAATCCTAACTAATCTCATGGTTTAGATTGGGACTAATAATCCCAGGTTCGGTGGGATTATTTGTGGTCAAGGGATAAATTATCCCAAGTAATACGGTCAAAAATTGTTACCAAACATTAGCTTAAGATTATTAATCCCAATCCCAGTCCTAAGCCCGTGTAACAAACATGGCCATAGCATCTCCACTGTAAATAAAACAAATAGAAAAGTCTGACCTTTAAAAAGAGCCAAGAAAGGCCAACTTGATGCCTGAGAACTGAGTTTCAAATAAGAAAAATCCTCGTCAAATAAATAACGTTTCCATAACACATCACGGGATTAACCAATCAAATACAGGTGAAAACTGGTAATAAGTTCCCTCAAATAAAATTAAAAAAAATGAAAATAGGTGCCAATAAAACCTACTGAACACAGACTGGCTATCCTATTAATGACATCGTTCCACAGGAAAACAAATGAAAAGGATAGAAGGGGGAAAAACCATTGATAGATTTGGACCAAAAGCAGAAGAGAATCTCTTCGATCCAAAGGAGGATCTTAGAACTTTTTAGTGTCCTGGAGCATGATTAGCCATGAAACTTTAATACTTGACTGCACAGACCATTCGATACCGTCCCTCGAACGTTTGATCTGAACCACGTTCCAGAAATAGAGATACTAATTTCACGACACCTACTTTCTTCATTTCCTCAGGCTATACAGAGCAACATCCAACTTTTTTCAAAGCAGACACATCATCTTTGGAGCCAACATTAATAATTTGCCCCTTGGGCAAGGCTGCTAGATCATCCCCAACCTCGAGAGCTTTTTTGCTGACAACTCGATATATCTGAGTGAGAACTTCAGTGAATGCGTTTTCCACATTCAAGGATTCCAGGGCAGAGGTTTCCATGAAGAAAGTGTTCTCTCTCTCGGCAAATGCCGTGGCATCTTCTGTGGAAATTGCACGCAAGTGACGCAGGTCTGCCTTGTTTCCTACAAGCATAATCACAATATTGGCATCGGTGTGACCCCGAAGCTCCTTCAACCATCTCTCAACGTTCTCAAAAGTGACATGCCTAGTCACATCATAGACCAGCAATGCACCAACGGCTCCTCGATAGTACGCACTTGTTATTGCTCGGTACCTGCGGGAACAAAGGTAGATAATGAGACAGACATAACTTATGAAACGAAAAGCTCTCTTAAAAAGGTTCAGCAGGTGTTATTTATCTCACACAAATCAAGAGAACAGATTGCAGAAGAAAAGATATGCAAGCTGCTCATATGCTATAAAGGTACAACTTAAAAAGAGGATACATAGAGTACATGCCTACGGGAAGCTACAATTTCAACTACCTTGAAGCTTCTTCCCGATTTTTAGAAATCATACCCCATTTTCTTCACCTCAAGATGTAATTAATCTCAATAACTCACACAACACAATATGTTGATCAAATTAAGATATTGAATCCAGCTCAATACAGATGTAATGGAGGAACCAATTTCACAAACTCCACATTACCCTTCCATTTAAAGCAGTTTGTCGGTAATGTATTTTCAAAAAATTTTTCTCTCAAAAAAAAAAAATCTTTTTCTTTTACCCTGCACGATTGGATAAACATCAAAATCTAAACAAAAACTTCTGAACCGCAGAAAGCACTCAATCCAATCAATCTCGAAACAAAGCAGCCTAACAATATTAGCAATATTTAGCTTGCCAGTGTCCATATTCTCCCACAGTTTTTAAATTTCCCCCATAGTAAGTCCTCGTAATGTGGAAGAAATAAGAACAATGAGGCAACGTTCTGTCTTCATGTATCTTTGAAAAAACACAGCAGAAGACTCGATTTAGAAACCATGAACCAGATGGATATCATATACAATCAAATCAAGATCTGAAACGCTCAAAGTATGAAATTTGTAGCACAAGTTAAAAACAAAATCAGATTACTGTTCAAAGAACAAAAGTTTAAGAATATATCCAGCACACATTCATTAAAAAAAAAAAAAAAATCCTTGCATACCAAATACAAATCGAACTCCGAGATTCCACACAACGTAATGGAGAACAAATGCCAGTCATTCAATTGACAATCAAATTGGAAATTCATGTAAAAGAAGGCCTCAAAACCAACCAAAAAAATAAGAGAGAGAGAGAGAGAGAGGAGACCTTTCTTGGCCAGCAGTGTCCCAAATCTGGGCCTTGACGACCTTATCGTCGACCTGAATACTGCGAGTGGCGAACTTAACGCCAATGGTGGATTTGGATTCGAGACTGAACTCGTTGCGGGTGAATCGAGACAAGAGATTCGATTTTCCCACACCAGAATCCCCAATCAGAACCACCTTGAACAGGTAATCGTAATCGTCGTCCGCTCTGTACGCCCCCATTTTTATTTTTCTTTTTTTTTTCTGCGACAAAAAAAATGTTCTCTTTCTTCAAGTTTTCGTCTCTGATTCAATGGATTATTCTTTATCCAAAAATTAATCAGAGAACGGAAGATCAAAGAGGCTTTTCTTCTCTATTTGGGGTTTGAAATTGGGGATTTGAATTGATCAGAGAAATGCTGCGCCCGTGCGAACAAAAAGCAGATCTTGGTGTTTTTTTTTTGAGAGAGAGAGAGAGAGAGGGAGAGAGAGAGTATTTTATTTTGTACCGTTTGAAAAAGAAGAGTTGGATACAGCACGGGAGGGAGAGACATTCAAATCTTAATCATAGTACTTATTTATATTATTTTCAATTAATTGATGATTATTCACCCAAAATATGATTTCTTTTTTAATTAAGAATTATTCAAAAAAATAGCATATACATATACATACATATATATTTTTGCTTTAACTTCAAAGATTTATATCTAATCTCCCCTTATAAATATATATTTAGCGGGGTTTTCTAAAATATATTTATATATATTTAGTGGGATGATTGAGTAAATCTGGAATCCGAGAGTCACTATAAATTTAACAACAAAAATTGGCAAAAAAATCCGTCTGTTAATCTCATGCTAAATTTTTTTAATCAGTGTATGCATATTAGAGTAATGCCAACGACTGAAACCACCTTTGCAACTTCAAAAAATAATAGGCATTAGAAAAAGCGAAAAATAATAGGCATTATTTGATTATATATTTTAAACTAAAAGGTTGTTTGACAAGTACAGTTTAAATCAACTTTTTAGTTATGAGCAGTATAAAAGTCTCATATATTATAATAAAAAAAAATTATATAGTGTAAAACTTTCACATGTTATAATAAAAAAAGTTATAACTAATGGTTTAATAATTATGCTAAACACTTTGTAAGACGTGAAATGGACAACTTACGGCACCCCTGCCTTTTTCTTTGGTTTTTTTTTTTTTTTTCCTTCTAATTGTTGGTCTGAACAAAAACGCTGCGTTTTTTTAAAGCATTAATTGTCAAACGACATTTCGAACTTCCGAGTCAAAATGCAACGTAGTAACGAAAGAACTGAAAAAAAGAGAGCGCAAAGTGTAGTTTATATTACTTTGAGTGGAATGATGAGCACGATAAATAATTTTTTTAAAAAAAAAATTGTTTCGGAACAGTAAAACACCACTGGTATTAAATCACATCGATTACCCGTAGTTTAATGTTCAAGAATGAATTTTGAAGGATTCACTAGTCTACAAGAATCTGAAGGGCAAGCACGAACTACGTTTTATGAATAATAACAAATCAAATGTAATGAAGGTGTGTAGAGCGTCCGAAAACTGAGCTCAAATCAATAATTTTAATTTAAAATAGTCATAATTTAAATTTTATAAAAGAAAATACTGTAAAAAATTAATTTAAACTTTAGTTCGAATCATAGCTCTCAAACACCTTTGCAGTAATGCAATCTCTATCAAACCATGGCTCTCAAATACCTTTATAGTAACATTTTGTGTTTAAGAACTAAGTTACAAGTACTGCAGTGTAAAGCTCTCATATGTTATAATATATAGCAAAATTATACCATAATATAAAACTCACATGCTATAGTGTTAAGTTCCAACTTGGTTTTCAAACACCCTCATTGTGTGCAGTAATGATCTACGCTAGTATGCTGTATGTACATCCACAAGGGTGTAGAAACATGATCCATGAAGTATTTAACTAATTAAAGCTAAGGGTTTAAAAACAGCAAAAGGAAACGTAAAGCAACTTTAGGATTGTTGCATGGCTTCTGTATGTATCAAATTAAAAGCAAATATCTCATGGAATTTCACTACCCTTGCATTTATACCACAACAGCCTACAAATAACATGGCTGATGGCTGGCTGTTATTTTACATATTTTAAGACTGCAGACATCAATACATCTCTGATGTTATTACATACCAACAGAAGAACACAAATTTAATTCTATTATTGTCCTCACCAATGTCAAAAAGAATGTACCTCCTTTAGCCATGTGTCAAGCATCACCAAAATTGAGATGGGTTAAATAATGAATGTTACACTAGCCCTATTCAGGTATACAGTGTATCTTCTAAAAGTACAGAAGTATATGAAAAAAAGTCTTCAATCCTTTGGCTTTTCACTCATATTTTTACGTTTGCCGACATCCCAGTACTTCTTCCTCAATCGTATGGCCTTTGGCGTAACCTACACACTACACAAAGATTACATACATGCAACCCAGAATAAATAAAATAAGAAATTTGTCCTTAAAAATTTAGAATTCTTTACACCCATGCCCTCTGAGCTTTGGGATTGCCTACACTTTGTTCTCTTAACTTTAAAAGTTCCCACCTTGATACCCTAAATGTTGAATTTCTCCCACTCTGCACCCTCCATTTCATTTCCCGTCAAAACGAGACAGAAAAATGGCACCTACACTCACGTGTGGGTTCCACAAGGGTAAAAATTTAATTGAATTTCAGGTTATTCGAACCTATGCCCTTAACCTTTGTGGTTATCCCCACTTTCCCCCAAACATGTGGTCGCTCTCATTCTACCCTTAAACTTTTAAAAGTTTTGAGCTTGATGACTGCTCCTAAATATATTGATTCACTAACAAGAAAGCGACAATCTATTTAATTTACCCCAATAAGCACATCGGAGGCGACGTACCCTATAGCTTCTTCTAGAGTCATCTGCAACCAAATGAATTCAAGAGGGATTAGCAAATGGTAACGAGACGTCCAATATAAGATCAATGAGGCTCTTTACCTTAGCCTTTACCTTTAATATATTTTTTTTGTTGCATTTTTAGTAGCTGTCTGAACTAAAGTGGGGTGAGAGGGAGGTCTATGAAGGACAACTAGTCCTTAAAACTATCTTTATAGCAAAATGATTCACTCGACATGCAAAATTTCTCAATGTTAATCAAAATCTTCTTATGCAAGGCTTTTCCACGCTTCGTCTTTAGTTATGCGGCTATCGACCCAGTGGACTGGGCATTTTTATTTTAAATTTTTGTTGGACTTTGCCTGTACATACAAGGCTTTAAAGGAATTCCGAGTTCAAAAATGACTAACTAGTGCGTGCAACTGGTTACCAAAGTAATTGCAACAACCATAGCAAAAAAAAAAAAAAAAAAATGTAAGACAAAATCAACAATGAAATGATGATAGATGAACACATACAAGGCGAGGAGGAGATAGTTTAACATTCTCGTCCTTGCAAGCTGCAAGCATATTTGCAAGTTCTTATTCCTTACTGGGTTAACCTATATAAAGGCATTCCTTGCAAGGTCAGCATTATAAATAAAGCATAATCAATAAGATGTAAGGCAACAGAATCTACTCCTTACATCTAGGTCTGTGTTCCTTGAATGTTCGCCAATAATCATGCCATCATATGTCTGCAAAAAAAGGAGCAAAGATAAAATAGTTAAAACAAATAAAAAAAATCCTACACTTACATGTAATTAATGTTATGTGATCTGAAACGTCCTTGAACAGAATATTCAAAATTGCAATCTACAGACAGCTATGGATCAAAAACCTAAGAGTTCACTCTTAAATTCTTCTTGTTCATTATCTCCTCGTGCTGAGCTTTACATAATTTTATTTTTAGCCACCCAATACGGGCCAACCAGCCATACATTTGGGCATACATATAGAACAATGCTCAACATACTAACTAGTGTACCGAAAGGTGGCCCTCAGCCAGCCGCTCTGTCATGACTACGAACATTTACGAAACAAAAAGACAAGAATAAACAAAGGCGAACTGGTTATATGTGAACCAACCTCCATCCCAGGAGTCACAAAAAGAGTTCCACGAGCTTCTAAGCTCATCAGTGCATGAGCTGTGATTGTACCATAGCCCATTGACACCTGTTAAATAGGGGTAAGAAATAAAGGTCATAGATTGATCTTAATATGGTCGAAGACAGATCACACATAATAACAGTGATTGCATAAATACACTGCATCCATAACTTAAAATGCATCTATACTAGATTATCATGATCTAAGCATGATGGAGACACGAAATTTGATGTGCGAGTATTTATGCTATATTCAAAGGGCTGAAAGAAATGGAGTTTTTATAACATAAAACTGTTTTCTTACGAAGTTACAAGCTAAATAACGCTAAAGAATATAGATACAAAACAACAGTCTAAAAGTAACTGGCTGATCATTAGGAGGCCAAGGAATGACGTACCAAAACTCCTTTCCGGACGTTTCCAAGAGGGCCTCGATATTTTTCATATTCTGTGCGAATAGACAAAAAGATATCAGGAAAAAGTTCCTTCAAATATGTATATATCAGGAAAAAGCAAGACAAGACAACAAGAATCCATCAATATAGAAAAATTTCGAGGAAGGCCTAAATGTGACAGAAGGAAAGCGGAGAAATAAGAAAAGAAGCCCTACTTAAAAAAGCACTAGCATAAATCCAGTTCCACGTGTGTCACTGCTAAAAACACTCCTGTAACGAACTAAGCCCCTAAAGACAAGACAAAAATATGACTTTAGTTCTGCTGTAATGGAGAATACTCGGGAGTAACAATCACAAAGTATAACTTTTGTTGTACTGCAATGGAGAAACATATCAACATTTTTCATTACATGAATCATAATGAAAGCAAAGAATACTGACGTTAGGTGAATGGAATGACAACCTTGATGGACACAACAAACTCAATCTAGTCCTGCCATCATTTCCTGGAACAGGACCCATGTTAGCAACTTCAGCTCGCCTATAAGATAGAGCTTCCATAATTAGACCAACATGTTCTTCATTTATCTGCCATGATAACTCTATATTAGGGATAAACAATTTCGACCAACATGTTCTTCATTTATCTGCCATGATAACTCTATATTCGGGATAAACAATTTCTCACAGGATCAAATAAGGGCATTGTCACGTCCACAATTTTTACCTCATTAGTAACTTCATCAATTGGCTCGAGCTTTTCACCTTTTTCAATTTTATACCTGAGTCAATGCAGAATACAAGACTCAGACCCTCCCGAGTTCTCAAGATAGATCCAACACTATAAACCCGAAAGAAAAAAAAAATAGTAGTGGTAAAGCTACAATAGATGTATCCTTTTACAGTTATGCTAGTAAACTACTTATAGGGTGTTTGGGAGCATTAGTTAGAACCAATGGCTTGAACCAATTTTGGTTGAAAATACTATAGCAAGTGAGAACTTTATTCTGTAGTACACTTTTTCTTACTACTGTAGCATGTGAGAGCTTTACACTATAATAACAAAAAATTATCTCATATTGTCAAATCATTTGAAAAAAGGCCTACTCTCTGACTAGTTTTGAATGCTAAAGGAAATATAATGAAGTAGCATGCTCAAGTATAAAGTAAGTGAATCTGTTTTGCAAATGTCATTTTTTAATTTATTTAGGTTTATTTCAGCAAGCAAAAAAACAAAAGCTGCAAGTGCATAAATATAGACGAAATTAACCGCAGGATAAAGTTGCACCAAAAAGTCAAATAAGTAATAGCAGAATGTCAGACTATAGTCAGTCAGCTTGTATTCGACAATGTGCTTTTAACAAGAATAATAAGGGCCGCCCTCACCTCTTTTATATGCAAAGTACAAATTCTAGTCACATGTAATAAATTTACATTGCACAAGACTCTCAGAAGACTTTTATGCCTGGCCGTTAACATTAGTTGCTTTCTGAACGTACTATCAAGGCCATTACAATTTCGAATATAAAACTCTTTCATCACTTGAAATTTTAGTCTGATTTTGAGAAATAAATTTCATATTGTTGCTTGCATTATGAATACGTTAATATGGCCAAAGGATTTACACAAATAACTCAGAACTCACACGACTTTATGTGGTGAGATAGACAGTTCAAAACCTTCACGCCTCATATTCTCAATTAAAATACCTGTTACATCATAAAAACTTCAATTAGTAGCTGTTGAGAATTAATTTCCAATGTACATGGACAAATGGCGTGTTCTTCTAGGCTTCGTTTTCAGAAGTGAAGCAGTTGATTGCAAGTTTAACTGGGACATGCCTAGCTGAAGCTCTCCCTTACCCTGAACTTCAAATGATTCAGGTAGTCCTGGAAGAACATTAATGGCAAGATTGGTTTCCGCTTCAGCCATTAACCGATCACCAGTTTTTCCTCCAGTCTACTATTATTGTATCAACAATTTCTGTTAGCTAGTGACTGATGCTAGAATTGAACAAGAAAATGAAATTGCCAAATCTGATATTTTTTTTTGCGTTGCGTATGTGAATGCGCTATATGTTATTTTCGCAAGGGATGCTACACATGGACAAGGATAAATTCTATAAGTCACAGGCTACAAGTAAAACTTCAGGGAAAGAAACCATGAAGCCTCTTCTAAAGACAGCAGAAAGTATTGTGCAAGAACATGAACATGCAAGGATGTAAAGAAGATGATGAAAGAAATTAGGACAACCTTTTTCTTTTTCCTCCTGGGAGGTGCTGAAAAAAAAAAAAAAAACTATGAAAAAAAAAAAAAACTATGTTGCTACTCATTTATGTAATTGCCATTGTCTCTCCCCTACAGCAATACACCAATTTTATGGCGAGACAACAATGAACAGTAATTTTATAGTATGCCTTGAATAACCAATGCATAACAGCCACGAATAACCAAGGCATAAGAGTCTCCTTTAAGCTGGTTCTAATAAGATACTATATACCAAGCACAAAATCTGAATAAAAAATTAAAAATAAAAACTGGAAAGCTAAAAAAGACTAGCATCAATTCTTTATGACAACTAAAAGAGGACTCATGAAGCCATGGAAGAAGCATAGATAATACTGAAAATAACATCCAGAGTGAGAATCTAAAAGAGGGAAACTTACATGGGAGCCATCACAACCAGCCAAGGCGAGTCATTGACACCAAAAGTCATGGAAATAGTTGGTGGGTCCAATTCAATGGTTGGCAATGTAGTTGTGACCTGGGATATGTGTACTTAAGTTAGTTCAAAACAGGAAGAAGTGGCTATTGGGATTTCCATTTCGTTGGAAAAGGTTGTAAATAACTTTGCCAAAATAAAACCTCGAAGGGGACTGCAAGAAGACTAAAGTAGCTAACAATAATCTTAAAGCTGAGGTCATCCTATTATCTCAAGGTGGCAACGGAGGTAGAGTAGAAAGAATAAGATATGTAGTATTTTAACGCATATTTCAGAAGTTCAATGAACAAAAAAAATTAGTAAGACTATTCCTTTTAACTGGTACTTCACACATAGAGCAGGGGAGAGCAGGAGGGCATTTAGTTTAAAACGTTGAAAACTACGTGGAATAAATACTAGCCGTATTAATACCTCTGTATTTGCAACAGTGGCCTATAGATGGATTTGCCAACCCAGCCATAGAAATAATGTCACCGGCACCAGCACTTTCAATTAGAGCCATGCTAGTACCCTTCTTTTTCATCAATTTTGTACCCTGGAAACACCAAAAAAAAAAAAAAGAAAAATATTAAATATTAAAGTTGTGTCATATACTAGTCAAATTTTCAAAGATTAAAAATTCATTGTCTAATTCAAGTTATTGAACAAGAATGTTGTTAAAAAAAATCATATAAAGTTGTGGTTTTGGATACACAAGTGAAATGTAAATTGAATAAGATTTCCATTTGGCTGACCACCTTGCATGGTCCATCAACACAGAATAAACAAAAGGGAAACCAGGACAGCAGTTGCAAAGTTTACTTACCTCCTTTAAAAGGAAAATAATAATAATTATAAACAATGCCAATGAATTGTAAAGAATTAAAGGCAAACCAATATGTTTTACACATTGTAACACCCCTGAATTTTAAAATAAGATTAATTATGTTAAGTTTAATTATTAAGTGTGTCAAGTGTAAATTTAATCTTAATTGGTCATTTAAGATTTTATTTCATATGTTACATTTAAAATTTGATTTTTAGTTTTTGAAAATACTAAATGATATTTTTACACAACATTTTTCTCATATTTACTAAAATACCCTTAAGCCTTTTATTTCTTTTATTTCATTTTCTCTCTCTCACTCTCCATCTCTCTCTCTCGTCTCTCTCTCTGCACACTCTCTTTCCCTCTCTTTTTCTTTGATTTTCGCAGATTTGAGCAAGAATTGAGGTTCAATCATCAAGCTTTTATTCAAAAATGTCCATCACAGGTTAACTTTCTCTTTTCTCTTTGAAATTTTAGAGTTTTATTTTCAAATTTTCAATTTTTCCTTGAATGTTGAATCCAAACTTTCTTGAGCTCAAATAATGTTCAATTCAAGTCGTAGAAACTATTTTATAGTGAATCTAAACTTAATTTGAGCTAGAATCGATTTAACCAAGTTTTTACATTTTTCTCTGATTTTCAAATCCATTGTGAAATTGAGTTTAAATTTGGGGAAAAAAGTTTAAATTTGTTCTATTATGGTTTTTTATGTTTTTTGTGTGATTTATATATTCTGGGAATTGAAAAACAGGTTTAAATTTGGGTTTTGAGTTTGGGGAGGCCAAAACTCGAAACTTGGAAATTTCCAGAACTTGCCAATTTGGCAAGCCAAACTTGAGGTTCGGGATGCTGGATTCAAGTAGTTCAGCAGGCTAGATTCATATCTTCAGCAAGCCAAACTGTAGCAGTTTGGCAGGCTGATCTGGATCTTCTGTAAGCCGAACTGTGTAGGTTCAGCGACTAGACCAGGATGTTCGGCAGGCCAACTATGAATTTTGAAAATTGTATTTTTAGTTCTGGTTTTTAATGTTTAATGATTCTGAAATGTTTCAAAAAGGATTATAATTTTGTGTTATGATTATTTTGAGTCAAAAGACACACCAATAATTAAATTAATAAAATGATATTTGTTGAAAGTGATTTTTGATTTTAAATGCAGTTTTTAAGGTTTTAAACGTATATGGAACATATGTTGAATTTGTTTGGAGCTCATGTCATTGGAATTTCAAATGAGGTAGGATATTTTTTATCCCTTTATTTGGTAGCCCCTTTTGAATTGTTTCGGCTGAAGTTTATTCCTTAAATGCTTCCTTTTAAGAATGATTTCTGTCTTTGATTTTGAAGAATTGTGTTTTTATATTCTTTTCGATTTTCAAAACCCATACGGTGATATTTTATTAAGTTTCATATGAGTAAGTATTTATTAATTTTTGTTAAGATCTTGAGATTTGTTTACGAATGATATTTTTATCAGTAACTGTTATTTTTAAATAACTTGTTTTTTAAATGATTATCCTACTGAGCCTTCCATTCACATTTTCTTGTTTTTAAAAATCCCCCTTCTAGGTTTGAATAGGAAGGAAGGTCCTAGGATCGAAACTTAGCTCTATGTGTAGAAATGGTATTTTATCTAGAACTATAGTATGATGCGTGTACTGTATAATTTGTTTAGATCCGACATTGATGTCGTGTCATCTTTGTGAGTTTCTATATTTTTAATTTATTTTAAAGATAATGATTTATGATGGTTTTTAGAAGTCTTGAATTATTATTATTATTGTTGTATTTTATTTACCTACTTACCTTCGTGGTAAGCGACCACGTGATGATGGATGATAATAACCTATCGGCCCTACCTTCGTGGCATTCACGTGACGGTTATTGCCAATAATATTTATTTCAAATGAAAAATCAACTTTATTTACTTATTTTTCCTTTATTTATCTCGTTTTATTCATCTTATTTAACTTAATTCCAACTTCTTTACTTAAAACTTACCGACCCCCTCCTCGGGGCGTCACACACATTAAATATCTTTCATATGCTAAAAATCAATGCGAGTTCTAGGATATAATTCTTTACATAGACTACAATCAGGCAAGCTTTCACACCTTTTCTTCTTTGATTTTATGAACCCCCGAGTCTTTCATGCAAAGTCCATGGACTTTATCACCAACACGGATAACTCCACAAGAAACACGTCCAGTCAATATTCATCCAAGATAAAATTCTCTTTCCATCATGGAGGCCTGAAGTACAATTTCATGGACACAGCTAACTTACAAACGCAAAATGAAAAAATATAAAAACGGATGAAAGTCGGAAAGTAAACACAGACTTTTAAAACATAAAATTTAATAAACTACTCATTTGCAACAAAATCACCAAAGTCAAAAGGATATAATGTATCCTTCCAATAGGCTGTTTAAGTAATAATTGGAAACATGGTGAAGTGTCCCAATCTGATATATGTAATACATGATAAGACTCATCTTTATTCATACGTGATCTTCCCCCAAAGCGCCTTACAAAGAAAAAGAAACCATCAAGAAAATGGTATAGGAAAGTAGATTAAGATGTTTATCTCAGCAGACAAAACCCACACACACACACACATAAAAATAACCTGAGTACAATCTTCAAGAAAAGGAATCAACAGATAAATACGGAATACCAACCAGCATTTGGAAAGGTGCATCAAGATTTGCAGTTGGTGGAGGAACATGTCTTATGATGGCATCAAGCAACTGAGACATATTTCTTGCCTCAAGAGGAGGATCTTTGGTGAAGGTGGTGGAAGCCCATCCCTCTTTGGCAGAGGCATACAAGACTGGAAAGTCTAGCTGCTCCTCTAAATAAAAAAATAAACCAATGTTAATTTAAGATCCTACTTTATTTATCTATAAAAGCAGTGAGAATCACAACAAAAGTAGGTGAATCTAGGGGATCATGTTTCTCCTTCTACGATTTTCGCACCTGTAGCACAGAGATTGCAAAGAGATCAAATACCAGACTTTCAACTTCATTACACGTCTCCTCAGAAACTGCATTGATGGTAACCAATAACATAAATTTAACGACAATCAAACAGAGAATAGTCCAATTAATTACAACTGCGAAACAGAAGTGCCTGAACAAAAGGAACAATAAGGCGGTCTACTTTGGTTCAAAATATGTTTCCAAATGGGCTAAATGACTGTGCTGTGCATACTTACCGGCAGGTCGGTCTACTTTGTTAAGAAGAAGAACAAGGCGCAGCCGGTATTTCAAAGCCTTTGCAAGTACAAACTTTGTTTGTGCGAGTGGACCCTCACCCGCATCAACAACTAGAACTGCCCACTCAACCATACCAACTACTCGCTTGACCTGTAAGTCCATTTAAATCAATATTGTTCAGCATTTAAAAAAGGATATTGATAATATCCACACTCAAAAAAAAAAAAGAAAAAAAATACAAAAACAAAAGCAAAAGTGGGTTCAATTTTGAGCCAGGAGCCACTTCAAATACCCGAAGCTCTGTTTCATATGGAAGTCTTAGCAGAGACATACTTCTCCACCAAAATCTGCATGCCCGGCTGTATCGACCTTGTTCAGCTCGTTTTCCTTCCATGCTATGGATGTAACCTAAGAAAATAATAAAAAAAACAGTGTAAATAAAAAGGTATTGGAAGGAGGAAGGCAAGGTAACTCTGATTCTATTCAGTTGGAGCCACCAAAAAAGTGACAAATTCGGAAATTTTAATGATAACATTAATAAATATGTAAAAGCAGCTGAATAAAAGGACAAGAATCCTCAGCAACAAAAAACAAAAAAAAAAGGACAATAGGAATCCTTCCAAAGACGGAGTCACATAGAGACAAGAATAGACGACTGTTCTTTGAATTTTTTTTCTTGTAAATTTATATATGAAATTCTATAAAAATTGTATTTCACCCTCAAAAATTCATTCCCCCCTGAAATTGTATTTTGCCTCCCCAAAATTAATTTTGCCCTTCACCTCATCAATTCAGTCACACCTTTATCCCTTAAAATCAATTTCGTTCCTTGCCTCATTAGTTCAGTCATACCTTTACTCCCTCATTCATTTTTCTAGCTCTGTCCCTGAAACCTTCAGCTACTAGGCATCAAAGTTCTAAATTTGAAATGGACAACGTTAGTCCGAGAGTTTGGCAGTAAGGGTAGAACCAAAAATAGAAAGAAAGATTTATGTTTTTTTTTTCTCTCTCTCTTCACTCTCTTGCTCTTTTCCAGCTATAAGTAAATGTGATTCATTTATTTAGAAATTAAAAGAACTATCAGCGGTGGTCACGCATTTCATGGCCCATGAAAGTTCACCAACTCCCTGACCACATCAATGGTAGTGTCATAGTGATTGTATGAATAATTTCTCCATAAAATTGACCCCAAAAAAAAGGAAGAAAGAAGAGCTTAAAATCCATAACTTTATTCACAGCAAGATTCTAGCTTTACAAGATAACTGATACCAAAGAGTCCTGAGGAAAGATTAAAACTTGAATTCAATTAGTACATCATGTTTGTTCCCTAAAATTCATACTACAAACCTCGGAATTGAAACTGAAACACGCAACTCCAAAATTCCCAATCAATCCAGGACCAAAAAGACAAAAGAGAAAATACGGTGACCTTGGAGGCGATGGTGATGCCGCGCTCACGCTCGAGGCTTGAAGGATTTCTGAAATTAAAAGAAATATTCCAAAATTCTATAGTAAATATTAAAGTTAAGTTTGTTAACTTTCTGTGATAAAATAATTCAGTTGATAATTTCGATCGCAATTTAAGGCAGAAGAATTTTCCATCCGTAAATAACTCGTAAATTTAAATTATAAGAATTTTCAAGTGCAGTGCAGTATTAGCAATATACTACAAAACACTATAACATATAGAAAATCTTAATTGCCTGTTAGTTAAAAATCGGAGTTACACGTTAGCATTTTCAATAGAAAATGCTATCTAAGTTCGAGAATTGACACTATTAAAGATATGTCAATACCAAGATGGTGAAGAAAATGTCAAGATTATGTTTATGCAATCTAGGAATAGATTTAAGATTGAAAACAATTTAGTTTTTATGCGATTTAGAATTTATACCGATAGTGGCTTATATCGATATTTGTTTTAGATTGCATTAGCAAACCTGACGGAACCAAATTTCCCTGCCAGCTAGTTAGTCTCTCTAACCAGCAAAAAATTTAATTGTTTTGGGAGGAACCTAAAGACAAAGTCTCCACAAGTCAAAAAGAAAGCCTACAAAAGTGGATCTCGTCTCTTAAAGAGACTCCACTTTCTACTATTTATGTTAAGATGAGATGACATAATTAATCATGGAAAATTTTCCATCCCATTCTCCACAAAGGTGGCGCCAATATTAGCCCTCATTTAAACATAATTTTTGCACTTTTAAAGCTTACCTAGAAGCTTGAAAATCAAATTAAAAAATTAAGTTTAATGAAGTACTTTGTCTATATATAAAGACTTGTTTTCACGAAGAGGATATTTTTGCCTCCTTCCTCTCTATACCTTAAAGAAAGAAAATTTCTCCTGTTTAATTTCTATAAGAAAACCATGGCTATTCCCTTCTTTCTCTCAAAAATTTCTTCCCACCTACTATAAATCACAAGCCAAAAAAATCAAAACTAAGGAAAAAGCTTTGGTGGATCCCTTAAGAAGAAGATCTTCAAGGGTATACTATCTAAACTCTTCTTTTTAAAGTTAAGAAAATAGTTTGTGCTTTTATTTTAAGTGTTATTGGTATGTACTAGTTTTTATTTATGCTTATATTATGGTTTATATGGGTTTCTATTCATGTAGTTTTAGTATTATGCATGCTGTGTATGAAAAAGTTTAGATCTAGATTATTTTTAGCGTTTTAGAGGGATTTTCCACTCTCTTTAATATTGAAATGACACTTTAAAAATCGGTCTTAATGTATTTTAAAAACCTGGGAATTTCTATGTCGCAGTAATGTAAATGATGTTGTTTAAGATGTTAATAACTAAAATCTTGACCCCAAAATGATATTTCTAGCATCTTTTATTAGCTATCACAGCAATATCGTAGGAGATGTTGCAATATGGGTTGCGACATCATCTACAACATTAGTAGTACAGAAGGCTTAAATGTTACATTTTTCTATTGGAAACCTCATATTATTGTTTAACAAGATTCATGTAGTAACTACAAAATCACCGGTAGTTGTTATCAACACTTTCTTAATATATGTCACACATGATGTCGCAACATTGAGTTACGACATCCATAGTTCAGAGTGGTTTTTGTTTAGACCGCTTGGTTTCTGCTTCTAAGAGTTGAAACCATTTAGTTTATAGTTCTTTATGATTCTGTAAAAGCTGTAATATAATTAGTAGTTATTTTGGGAACTTTTCATTAGATGTCATGTGAATGTTGCAACACGAGTTACGATATCTATAGTATGGATTTCAAAACAGCCAGTTTCTTTTTAATGAACCTCTCAATTTATTATGTTCCTATGGTTCTATAACAACTACAGAATAATCCACGGTCATTATAACACTATTTTGTTAGATGTTATACTCGATATTACAACACAGGTTCCGACTTGGATCTGACACCAATAGTGCGAGTCTCCTTTTCTGCTCATTTTTGTTTTTCAAAAGTTAAGATCTTCAATTTATTGTATGTCAAAATCTTTTTAGCACTTCCGGTGCAGTTTGGGATTGATTCCGAAACTATTTACTCTAGGTTTTTCATGAGGTGTTGCAACATTGTTGCAACCTCAATAGTGTAGTTTATGTTTTTAGGTGCCTCGAAAAAGTTTGAATCACGATTTTTATAAAGTACTAAAGCCTTAGGTCTCAATGAGACAGAATTTTCATGAGGAGACTTTTTGAAAATTCTGTCTCTAAAAAGCATTTTTAAATAGATTTAGAAAATGCTTTAAGCGGTAAAGTTTATAAAATCACTATAAGGAAAAATGTTAAAGATAGAAAACAGACTTTTAGAAAACATGGAAGTTTTAATCCTCGACAGAATGAGGAACTTCTATAAAAGAAACTTTTATTAAAACTGTCTTTGATATATGGTTTAAGGTGGCCTTTAAAACTAACAAAATATCCTTTTCAAAATTAGGTTCAAAACTTTACTTGTCAGTGGCAAAAACACTATTTATAACTAACATAATAATAGGAACACTCGAAAAGCTAAAAGAGTCTACAATTCACAGTTTTACCAAAATGTGGACTTAAATTTGAAATATAATTTTCAGTATAGACTTTACACATAAAGTTGTCAACGGATTAAGAAAAACAAAAAAATTGTAGGAAATATAAGTTATGGACCGCTATGTTATGATAATAATTACAGGTCCAACGCCCACACGCGTTTAGGAGCAAATTATTGAATCCAAACCTCTGATAATTTATATTATAAAACGCTTTTAGTTTTAGAGAGCTATATTGTCCATAATGAATTGAATAGTACGTAGACATTGGCTTCTGGGCCCAAAAATACTTTTATATTTAAATGGGCTTATAATCTAGTAATGAGGTACTATAGGTAATATGAGATATTAGTAAGTCAAGTTACAAGAAGAATATAATTAGTAATTAATTACCAAATTAGTTAATCAATCAATTGATTCTCAATGAAAGTATTATTCAATCAAAGGCAATTAAGAAAAATAAATTAGATGATAATTATGAATTAAGAGGATTTAAATTTAATAAATCCTTTAACTATCCAAAATAGCTAGTTAGTTTAAAAAGAAAAGTTTTAAAGAAAAGATTTAATTTCTTTTTCTTTGATATGCTAAACTGATTAGCATAAAACAAGTTAAGCTTACACTCTTACTGTGTGTTTTTTCTCAAACTCTAAGAATGGTGAATAAGGATGTGGCAAGTTAGCAGATCCAATTTATATAAACCAGGTAAATAAGAATCTCGCTTGCAGTATGAAAATTACGTTTTTCCAATTTAAGTGGTTTTATATGTTTTGTGAAAATGCATTATTTGTGAAGTGCTATGCTTATGTTATGTGGTGTATTGTAAATGATGTATGCCATATAAAATTATATTGGACATTCACCTTTTGTTGAGAATAGTTATAATTTATGTTATGTGATGATATATAGTAACATATCATACTGCATACCCACAATAAGACAATTAAATATGATAAAATAAGTTAATTTAAAAATATCGCACCAACCTCTCAACCTACGAGGAGGCATCCAATTCAGTTTATTTTATGGTCTAAGGTTGTTGGGGACCTTTGCAAATCCTAACTTCCTAATGATCGCGTGTAACGAGTACATATATATAGTGGCCCGTTAATTATGATAGATTAGGTACAAAAGATATGAACTCATGATGAAGCATAATCAGCTCATGCATTTTTTATAAATGTTTTAAACTTGTTTTGTGAGAATATGTTTCCTGCTAATTGAGCAAAAGCTCACTTAGATACGTTCATGCTATAAGTAAGTTACCTGTCAACAACTTATGGTGGACAATGGCAAGCGGTGAATGGATAGTAGAGATACGTATGGATACTGCTTCCAAAAGTATCTTGCGCATTAGTTTTAAAATAAATTATCTATGTATGTATAAGTCATTTTACGCATGTAAGATTTGAAAAATAGATGGTAAACTCACAGCCTTTGAGTAGATTACCTTATGATTAATATGTTGCAATATGTATATAAAAGAGAAGTTTAAACAAATCAATTTTAGTAATGTTCGGTTTTAAAAATGTTTTCAAAAGATATATTTTAATTAAGGCATGCGTCTAATAAACTAATTTTAGTAATTAGTATTATGTTAAAAAAATTATTTTGCAAAACCAGCACTTTACGATAAATTACGACTAAATATATGATTATGTAATTAAGTAATGGTCACGTAAGTAGAGTCGTTACTTTTTTTTTTTGGTGAAGTTAGGTTGATCGAGCAAAAGTCAATTTCCAAATATGAGGAACAAATGAAAAAAAAAAAAAAAAAAAAAAACTTAACTATGGTTATGGGCATAACCTAACAGTAAAATCACACCCGATTTTACCTAAAGATGAAAAGTTCAAATCTCTAACCCAAGTACAAAAATAAAAAATAAATAAACAAAAAATAAAAAATAAAAAAATAAGAAAACAAAAAACCTAACTTTGAGGGATATTCATAAAACTTATCCTTCTTTTCTCCCTTAGATCTATTTGCACCACATGTCCTTGAGGACTAAATGCTACAAGCTTGCGGCATTAATAGTGTAAGTAACATCTACGAGCAAAAAATAATATAAGGAACAATAACCTCACTCTTGTCAATGTTTAATATTATCGACTGTGGTCTTTAAAATTTTTCGCTTGTAATAATACTGGTTCTTATTACAATTAGTTTTATTTAGCGTTTAGATGTCTTTGCAGTTTTTGTTTGACCTTAGCACTATAGGTTTCCTGACCCCTGTTGGTTGGAGATTTGCATGGCGTAGAAGAATTGTTAAAGGGTCGTGTGTGTGTGCGCTTAGTCTTAAGTATACCTTTTCTGGTGTCTTTTATTTGTGGAGCCTAATGCATATTATTTTCTCTTGCACATTTTATTCGAGTTTTCTTTTATTTAAGTTTATTGGTGGAACAGGTTGCCTATTTGTGACGTATTTTCTGTTGTAGAAGGTTGAACGTGTAGATTGGTGTTTGTGCTTGTGGATTTCTACCAAATCGTTATGAAAGTTGCAGCGTCATTACTATGTCCATTGAAAGCACTAGCCTTCTCAAGAGAAAATAAGTATATAGCGCTGAGACCTAAGAACAGTCCTGCTTATTTGGTTTATATATCACCAAGATTACAATTTGTAAACTTACAATACAATTTGCCTTTCAAATATTCCAGCAGAAGCATAAAACCACGACAAGATTACAGAAGAGAGAGATTGAAACTCAAATCAAAAGAAAAAGTCTTTCATAAAGAAAAAAAATCTCCAATGGATTGTGGCTGTTACAATAAACATGAAAATCGACTTAGAGAAATGCACATGGTCTGGCCTTCTTTCGCCTTTTCTTCGGTTTCGGAGGCTGCAAAACAACCTTGATAGCAGCATCAAACACAGCCTTCACATTCTGGAAAAGTTTCACCAAATTAAGGCAAAGAAATCAAAAACAAAATAAATATAAAATTCTAAAGATATAAATTACAAATAAGTTGGTATGGTTGTTGAATGTTGATACCATCTTCTGGGATTGGCAAGATTGATTGCTATATGGTAATCTATTTGACTACGAGGTATCCATAGTTGGTTTATTCCTATAACTTTGGCAAGTTTCATGGACTGGATAATCATTGGTAGAACAGAGAAAAGTTAAAGGAAAACTGGGTCACAATAAAAATCATAATGACATGCACCCTCCTTAAGTCTTCTCCACTACCAAAAGGAAGCAGTCTTTGCACTACTTTAGAACAAATGTCTTTAAAAGTGACACCTTCAGGGGCATAAACCTTAAAAAGAAGCTTGTATGGAAAGAACTAGGAACAAACAGAGTAACTTTGGTGTGAAATTTGTCTGTGAACTATAATCTAAGGTTAGGCCAAGAATAGAGTCTAGAATCTCTACTTTTAATACCAAATATGTAGTGGTGATTTACTATATTTATTTTTATAGTGCGTGCAGTATTTTAATATTAATCGATGTAATAATTTTTAAAATATCTACAAATAAAAGAATAACAATTCACATGTCACGTCAGTCGGTACTAATAGGATAAAAGTTGTGATCCTTAGCATTATTCTTAAGCATGTGGTACTTTGGCAGTAATTGTGTTTTCATATTGAATCCAAATCCACTTCCAATACCTCTCCTAAGTTCAAAAGATTTGGTGAGAGACAGGAGTTTCATGTTAAATTAATGAACTGATAGAAAAAGAAAAATAAACCTGTTGAGTCTTGGAGCTACACTCTATGTAAACAGCAGCACCTATTGCCTTCTTTAGATCTTCACCCTGCACAAATATTCATTCAACAATAAATTATCAACAAATATTTGAAAATGAAAAAGAACATAATATGTAATTTGAGACCAAAAACAGAAGAAGAAAAGTTTCTCCTCTCTCTCTCTCTCTCCCCCCCCCCCCCCTCCCTCTTTGTTAGTGACTTGCCTGTGCTGTTGTGATTGGTGTAGCACCTGGATGATCCATAAGATACTGCCTGTCATCCCTCAAATCTACATCCAAATATATTTCATATTTGCATCAAAATTGGCATCCAAAGCATAATAAACACATGACGAAGGACATAAATTTCATTGATATTTTAATCAGCTAGTATTTCTGAGACATACCGAGTTTTGTTCCAACAAGCACAACTGGTACAGTTGGTGCATAATGCCTCAATTCAGGGATCCACTGGATGGTTGACAAAAGTCAAAATCATGTCAGATTTTATCATTCTTTTTTTTTTTTTTACTGCTTATAATGTAAACAACAAACTCATGAACCCAACACAATGAATGAGAAAAATGTGATTATGGCTTGTAATAATAATTAGGAACAAACCTTCTTGGAAATATTTTCATAGCTAGCTTTTCTAATGAGAGAAAATGCCAGCAAAAACACATCTGCGCCCCTATAACTTAAAGGCCTCAGCCTGTTGTAATCCTCCTGTCCTGAAATTCACCAAAAATATGTTGTTATCACAAATAACAAAAAAATAAATAAATAAATTATGGAGTGAAAATCAATTCAACAACTTATATTAAGTTTAAACTAATTAATTAACTGACCTGCAGTATCCCACAATCCAAGGTTAACTGTGCTACCATCAACGACTACATTAGCACTAAAGTTGTCGAACACCGTCGGAACATAATCCTGTGAAATTGAACAGCAAAAAATGTGAATGCAAGATCATAAGTACATGTAAGAATGCTCAAGTTTCGTGCGTGTACTCAAAGTTGAAATCACCACAAGACATTATCATCATGTAAACGTACAGTGGGGAAGGTATTGCTCGTGTAGGAGATGAGCATGCAGGTCTTCCCAACCGCTCCGTCGCCCACGGTGACACATTTGATGAATCTAGCCGTGCTCATTGTCTTTTCCTTCTGGTTTTTGAGCGATTCTGCTTGGTTTTCTGGAACCCTGGTTTTTACTAGAAATTCATCTCTCTTTTCTTCACCTCCATTGGAACACCAAACTGCATTATCTCTTCCTTTCTTAAGAAAAAAGGAAAGGATTAAAAAAAATATATTAGGACAAGGAGGAGGTAGTGGAAAGTAGCTATGGGGGGTGAGTTTGAATTTTGAATAGAAATGGAGGGCAAGAATGTGGCATTTAATACGCTAAGGCCCTCATCACCCACTTTAGCAGTGACTCCTTTTTTGTTCTTTTTTAGCTTTACTATGATCGCCGATATTGGCTTTCCGTTCCTTTAAGGGGAAGGCCAGAGCTAGAGACTAAAGAAGGAGGTGTTTGGTGCTCGTGTTAGTTGGTTAGGTGTGGGACAAGTGAGAGATTAAATGACGAGTTTTTGGAAAATAAAACATTGCTTAATTAGCCAAAAGTATTATGATGCCTGTGAGAAAAAAAGAGATCAATTAAGACAAAAACAAATAAAAGGAAAGTTTTGATGCTTGAAACTCCATCCTATGTGGGCCAGAAGTTTACAGGTCACCTGGCATAAAAACCTTATAGTATTTTTCTGTTGAAAAATCCTCTTCAACAATATACTTTTTATAGGCCATTTGGTATTTCAATTATAACCAAAGTTTTAAATTTAAAAATTGTATTTGCTTTTTAATGTAGCTTTTGAGAGCTTTATCATGTTCATAATTAAAACTGATGAGTTGAAATTTAAGTGTCAAACGGACACTTAAACTAGGACCAATTGTTTTGTGAGTAGCGAGGGCATGGGATGAAATAGAAGTGCCTTTTTTTTGTTTTTTCGTTTTTCCCTTCTTTGCCTTTGAGATACTTTGGTGTTTTGTGGGTTTAATATGAGCTTAATTGCACCAAAAAGTCATACAATAAGAGGACAACTTATCAAAATTCAAAAAATGTGTGATTAATAAAGATGTCAAAAAGGGGTGGGGCCTAGTAGGCTGGCACAAGCATGGCATATTAAAAAGTAAACACAGTACGATTATTAAATGGGCCTGGCCCATTTTGCTTATTACATAGGCCGGGCTTGATGCAACTTTTAGATACGAAATATGTTAAGGGCATGACATGTAAGGGCCTGGCACGAGCACGAGTATGAGCACATTAAAAGCACAATTAGATCCAATAATAAGCACGATTTAAATATGTAATTTAAAACAAATTTTACTAATATATTTTATATTTTTATGAATATTTTTGATAAAAAAGATCCAAAATTTCTAATAGATTTGATTAAAAAAGAAAAACAGATCAAATAGATTATTTGTTGTTAGTAAATCTCAATTGCCAGTACATACTTATCTTCTTTGATTTATATAAAAAATTAAATCATAAAAACCACACTGTATAAGATTTTATAATATTGTTCTCAAAAAAAGATTTTTTTAATCAATAATGCACTTTCTTTTGTTACGATTTAGTGTTTTCATTTTGTTTTTTTTTTTAAATTTAACATCAAGCAAGAGAAAGACACATTAAGAGCTAAAAATACAACAAAAAGCACATACTTTGGTATGGATACAAACACGCCCCAAGCACCTTATGGCATGACCTATTAATAAATGGGTTATGAATTGAGCTTGATGCCATAAAAATTAATTGGGTCGAGCTTTACATAGCATGATAAATAAATAGGCAGGCCTAGACACAACACAACACACGTTTGGGCCTAAATTAAATGAAATCTCTAGTAATTAAGTTTATGTGGGTGTCGCCATTGTTTAGAGACTTGTGTGCAAGTGGGATACGGGATGGTCTTCCACCAAATTATAGCCTAGTTTAGTTTGTTAACTAAGGCTTCATTAACATTTTTAAAAAGCAACTTTTGGTAACTTTTAAACATACGCCGTATACTCGCTTATGTACTTCCAAAAAACCATCAATTACCGTGACCATTTGTTACACTTGATACAGATCAAGAGGGAATAGACAGGGAACTAAGGCTGCATTTATAACGTTAAGAAAAGGGGAATGGGATTGCAAAGGAGGTTAAAAAAATAATAAGAATGTGAATCATTGATTTTTTTTTTTTTAGTTTTAATTTATCCTTTTACCTATTTATTTGATGGAAGAATGAAAATAATACAATTTTTTAGGGCTTACTTAACATAGAAATAGCAAATTTATCAATTTAATTGCTAAATCATCCTTTTATATAATTAATAAATTATTGGTAATTTGACAGTTATTCACTTTAACCGGCAATCAATGCCAACACAATGTAAGGATTGGTTTTTCTTTCCTTATTTTTTACTACCAATTTTGTAAAAAGAAAAAAAAGAAAAAAAACCTAATTATCTGAGAAAGAAAATCACTCGTAATTCACCATTTCTCTTTGATGCAAAAGTAAAGGTGGCCTAAAAATAAAAATACTAAGGGTCCATTTGGTAAATAGATTCGAATTAGTGATTTAATTTGAGTTAGTGTGATTTGAATTAAGATTTAAGTTAGTGATTTGAATTGTTATCCGAATTAGCATTTGGATGTGCATGTAAGTTTTAATATGAGTATGGATTAGAATTGAAATTTGTGTTTAGAGGGTAGTGAAAATAATTTTTGATTTATTAACAAATCAAATAAAATCTTAATGTTAATTATCTTAATAAATATGCAATATGGATCTTAATTTATTCCTCTCTTTATTAATAATACAATGAAAAAAGAATCATCTTAATTGGATATCAAATGAAGAAGTTATGATTTTTTTTCCTTAAATATAGGATAGAAAATTTTTAGTTTTTATTGTAGCAGAGATATTCAAGTATCAAAAGTTTAAAAGATGAGTCAAATTCTTGATATTTAAAGATTCAGATTTTAAAAAAAATAAACACATATCTAAAAAAAATTTTAATACTCAAATTTAAATTTAAATATATTGAATTAAAGAAACTTTCGAAACAAACCAGCCTTAAAGAATTCTGATAAGTATCGTGTACGTAGATAGTTAATATAGGATTGCAGTATTAATTATCAGTATCATCCAGGATCAGGATCAGTACATTCAACGCCCTGCATGCTCTTATCTTTATGTGTGACCTTTTGCCACTTACGAGGTGACAAGTTTCTATACACATATTTTATATAAGCTAATGTAGATTTTATCTCAATCACCTAATGCAGAAATTGGATCAGAGCAGGCATTCCCTAAAATTAAAGGCACCGATCTCAACCACTGTTGAATGTTAAATTGTATCACAGAAAATACTCACAGGTTGTTTAGCATGTGGGTGAATCAACAAATAACATAAAAAATAATTATAATTATAATAAAAAATAAAAAAAATAAAAAATTATTATAATATAAAACTCTTATATAATATAATTTTTAAACTAATATTTTTAATTTCAACTGTTTTTTTAACACCCGATTGCCTGAGCCCATTTCCACCTGTCTCCCAACGAGGACTTATGTTTTAATTTTTATATTTAGTCACTTCAAGGTGACTTGAGATGACACTAATTTGGTATAATTAGACAAACAATTTGGTACAAATTTTGTGTTAATCATCCAGGGCAGTGTCAAATATTGTCTTCCTCTTTTTTGATAAGTGCTTTTTAATCAGCTGTCTATTTGGATTAATTTTTGGAATTTAAATTTATAAAATCCTTTGATTATATATTTATTTCTTTTAAAATTTAAATCAAATAAATCATTTGAATATAAGTTTTCAAAGTTTTACTCCCTTTTAAACTTTTTGGACTTGGATATATTTGTTACAGTACAAGTTAAAATTCTCTCACTTATATTTAAGAAAAAAACCATAACTTCTTTATTTAATATCCAATAAATTAATATCCATATTGTATATTTTTTAGGATCATAAAAAATATACAATAACTTTTTGATTTGTTACAGTAAAATTTTTAGACTTGGATATATTTGTTACAGTAAAAGTTGAAATTCTCTCACTTATATTTAAGAAAGAAACCCTAATTTCTTCATTTAATATCCAATAAATTAAAATCCATATTGTATATCTTTTAGGATCATAAGCATTAAAATTTTGTTAGATTTGTTAATAAATTAAAAACTATTTTTCACTAGCTAACCAGACACAAATTTCAATTTCACTCTCTATTTAGATTAACACTTTAAATGCATATTCAAACGTCAATTCAGATAGCAGTTCAAATTATTAATTTAAATCACATAACTCGAATCAAAATAATCCAAATCAATACAATTCCAATCTATTTACCAAACGGACCCTTTAGAACCTCATTTAGGATGCTTTGAGGATAATTTTTAGGCCTAACAGATCCATTAATTCGCATGCCATGATCTAATAATCACTCATGCTTTGCTTTTCTTATATGTGGTTAAGACTATTTGACGTTACATAAAGATAGTGCGGTGAGACCCCATCAAAATTTACCCAATTTGCATATTACTTTCAAGATCTCATTAATCATGGTTATAGTTGAGTTACTATAGACTAGTTACCAAGTTTGAAATGCTCATTTTTGGGCCTCTTGATAAGGATATCTTTTTTTGGGACCAAGTAGGATACTTCTTTTTGCTCTTTTAGACCAATCTTTAGAGAAAGTGCTAATGTTGTGAATTTTTATTTATTTATTTTGCTTTCTGGTTAATTTTCTGAAAGAAAAGTGTGATGATTTTTGGAATTTCTCCGCATGTTGAACATCAAAGTCTACCTATAAATGAAATTTGTCCATCCAATTTATTTTTTGTGATGGGGAAGGCATTATTTAGGAGCGGTTTTAATTAGGATGGTTTTATATCTTTATTATTGTTTTCTTTCCTTTCAACTAGTTTAATACCTTTACTTTCTGCCATTGTCCATCGAAAGTGCGGTGTAACCTGACAGTTATTTGCCCCAAAAAAAAAAAAAAATATATATATATATACATATATATATATATATATATATATTTTATTTTGTTTTTCTAAGCTCAAAAGTCCCACCTGCTCTTTATCTTGACGACTGATTAAACAATCCATCGCACGTTAAATGGAGAAGAAAGGGATTACACACACAAACAAATACGCACCCGGAGTTTGAAAGAAAAAAAAAAAAAGAGGAAAAAAGAAGAAGAGAAATTTAGTCCTTGGTTCTGTCCTAAACTCAATCCTTAATCTATCAGTTTGTTTTAATTTTAATCCTTTTTATCAGTTCTGTGTTAAAAACAGAACAAAATTTACATTAGAATCACATATGTATTTCATGTTCTGTTAGTAAAGTGCTACATTTTGTTAACATTACTTGTATATTTTATCTTTTTTACACTTGACTGATGAAAATGACTGAAGTGAAACAAATTAAACTGATTAAGTAGGATTAAGTTTGAAATGTTTCAAAAGTCAAAGACTAAAGTAAGATCGATGATAAAGTTTTAAGATCGTAATATAAAAAGCACCATTAAATATTCAAAATTGTGATACTAAACCCTTGCAAGAATTCAAATTAATTTATAATGTGTATCACAATTATATTTTCAGTAATACTATTTGACATTACTCAATTAGTATAAATGATTTAGGTAAACATTTATGGTGATAATTTTGACTAAACAATTAATGTAATAATACTAGGAAAGAGAAATACAATGGCATAAAACTCACACAAACAACTTCAAGTGTTAAGTTTTTATCGGTCATGTCTATCATGTAGGTAGGTATACTGACGATCCATTGGGTCTATTGAATAATTTCTCTAACTCATAACCCAGTATTTTGCTATATATAGGTAACAATATGCATTTAGAAATCAAATGTTTGCATATGTAACTTTTTTGTTTTATGGGTTTGAATCACAATTCAAATATTTCTACTATACTGTTTTTTCTCATAAGATTTAAATTTTTATTTGAATGTTCAGTTGAAATCATGAACCAAACGAGTCAATAGAGAGTTTAAAATTAATTTGCAGTGTCACTTGAAAAATTGGTCAATGATCATATAGATTTAAGAATGGAACCAGAAGGAACCTTCTACACATATTTAAGTTGAAAATGACATATTTAAGCACTTGATCATAACATAAAAGCCATCTTCTTTGTGAGAAGTCCAAATTTCTAAATTTCGTCTTTCCATATCTAATAAAATTCCAATTAAACTAAACCCAAATTCTTTCTTTATTATAATGTTGTTACATGAACTCTTTTTCTTCCCATGAGCTACCTAAACCTTATTCAACCCTCCACATAACAATGCTTTTAAACAACATTTACGCTATCTTTACATGTTTATAGACTTGTTTGTCATATTATTTATATAAACATCTTCTTTTCATTCCCATCAAAAAAACATAAAAAATTAAAAACAAAAGTATCACACTGACCCACATGACAAGGTTTATATTTCCTAACTAGCCTCTTGGTTTAATGCATGGGCATGAATTCAATATTTTATTTATTTTTTTCTTTTAATTTGATTGGACTTGATCTTTAATACTTAGGATGCAACGAAATAGTACTAGTGCCGGAGCACAACCAGCCTGTGCAGCATGCAAACACCAAAGAAAGAAATGTCACCAAGGCTGTGTATTGGCGCCCTACTTCCCCGCAGATAGAAGCCGGGAATTCCATGCGGTGCACAAGGTTTTTGGCGTCAGTAACGTGACCAAGATGGTGAAGAACGTCAATGAGGAAGATCGGATTCGAGCTGTGGACTCGTTGGTTTGGGAGGCTTGTTGTAGGCAAAAGGACCCCGTCTTGGGCCCCTACGCCGAGTACAGAAAGGTTTTCGCAGAGCTGAAGGTATACAAAAGCCAAGAAAACGGGCAAATAATGCAATTAACGGCTCAAAGGAATGGGACAAATTATAAATCTTTGTCAGGCTTGGCAAATTGGAATAGTCTTGGTAACGGGATAAATGGTAATCATGGAATTGTAGGAGGGATTGTGAATAATAACTCTTTGAGTGATTTTCATGAAAATGAGAGTGTTATTGTGGATCAAACCCCATTTTGTTATGCCTCAAGTTACGTGCAAAGTCCGGAGAAAATAAGGCAAGAAAAGAATGCTGATTCTGTTGTTCCCATCGTGTTACGGCAACATCAACAGCATTCCATCAATGGGTTTAATCAGCCATACTATCTCTCTGGTAATCAAGGATGCGCATCATGAAAAATTTATCATGAATCATATGGGTCAAGATTCTGTAAATTTTATAACATTAAAATATTATTTTGTGTTCCTAATTAGTTATTTTTTAGTTTCATGATGTATCAGGAAACTACTATATTATTACACGTATTATTTTTCTTTTTCATATTGATTAGTAATTTTTTTTATCACATATAATGGACATATTCTTAATGTCATTGCAGGTCAATTCAATCAGGTGAATAGCAAGACCATTGAAAGCATAATATAGGATGACAGATCTTGATATATTTGATTTAATTTTCTTTTTTGTTGTTCTCTCTTTTTTTTTTCCCCCCTTTTTATGAAGGCAAGACTTAGTCTTATGATTTATTTTCTTATTTTTCTTGTACTAGAAAGTTTTTCCATGTTAAGTAGATAAATTCGGGTAGTTGTAAACAGACTGCGACATTGGAAATTTGGTGACTCACTTTATCATAACAAACGATCCTTAGCTATTGAATCAAGCTCATGTGGATCCACAATAAAAGGCACCACTAAAATATTATATTGAACAATTAAAGAACGAAGTTAGTGATCATAATAAAGATTCAGTCTGCTTCTAGTAATAAAAAAACTACATGGAAAGAATAATATCTTGTATGGTTGATTCACATTCTTGGTAGGGCTCACCTAGCCTAATTCCCCTCTAAAACTTTGAAGTTAACGATCAAGGGCAAGGAAAACGTGGCACAATTGTCAACTGAATAACAAATTTCAAAAAACATTAAAAAGAAAGAAAGAAAGAAGAAAAAACGAAAGATATCATGATGCCAAAGGATGTTCTAATTATTAGGGTTGACAAGTCGGTGACCTCAGGAACCGAATTTAGGCATGACAGGCAAGGAGCCTGGACTCGCGGAGATCTGTAGTCAGTTTGCAAGAGCACCTTCGTCTCATCGAGTGCATGGATAGGTGGGAAGCAAGACAAGGTTACCCGACCCTAGAGCTTGAGAACGCTGACGGACATCCCTTTACCGACAAAGTGACGGCAGAGCCTTTGCCTGCAAAACTCAAACTATCGAACAAACCCCTTTTTGCTGGCAGGGGGACCCAGATGATTCTGTACAGTTCTACAATGAGCTTACATTGGGCCCTATCTGCCATTAAATGTCGTGCCTTCAACATGACCTTCAGAGGCCCGGCCCAATGTTGGTTCAAGAATCTAAGGTTGGTTCAAGAATCCAAGGCCAAGGACAATCACATGTTGGCGAGACCTGTACAGGGCTTTTGTTACCCAGTTTATGGAGAGACGACTACAACAGACACCCCGTGAAAGGCTACAGGCAATGAAGGAAGGACCTACTGAGTTCTTAAAATCCTTTACGGATCGCTACACAGGCAAGATAGTTGCTATAAAAAACTACTCAAAAGATGCCGCCCTCACATTTTTCCTTGGAGGATTATATCATGGTCCTTTCAAGATTTCTTTAGATAAGAAGCCACGGACCTCATGGCGTAAGTTTTTAGCTCGGGCTTAGAAATACACAAACGTCGAGGACGCATCTCGACTAATATCAGCTACAGGGGTACCATATTACATCCCTGCTGCCCCACAACCTCTTGCCACTAATT
>CAMOHE010049642.1:0-28157 GCA_946598075.1 Artocarpus hirsutus | reverse complement strand
AAGTCTTAGAGTAAATCAAGATGTCGTCGATAAACACAATCATGAACTGATCCAAGTAAGGCCTGAATATCCTGTTCATCAAGTCCATAAAAGCTGCCGGAGCATTCGTCAATCCAAACGACATTACCAAAAACTAAAAATGTCCATACCGAGTCTGGAATGCTGTCTTAGGAATATCCTCTTCCTTAATCCTGAGCTGATGATATCCTGACCTCAAGTCTATCTTTGAGAAGTACCGCGAGCCTCCCAACTGGTCAAATAACTCATCGATATTGGGCAATGGATACTTGTTCTTTACTGTGACTCGATTCAACTGCCGGTAATCTATGCATAACCTGAGAGTTCCATCATGCTTTTTAGCGAACAAGACTGGTGCTCCCCACGGTGATGTACTATTCTGAATGTATCCCTTATCAGCAAGTTCCTGAAGTTGCTTCTTGAGTTCTTTCATCTCTGCCGGCGCCATCCGGTAAGGTGCTATAGAGATAGGTGCTGTTCCCAGAAATAGTTCGATACCAAACTCGATCTCCTGGTACGGTGGTAATCCTGGTAGTTCGTCAGGGAAGACATCCTCAAACTCATCTACCACTAGGATTACTGCACGTCTTCTCGAAATACTGGGCTCTTCTTCCAAATCCATGAAGATAGCATGACAAACTGCGTTCTTTCGCCCTCCGAGACATGTCCTAACACGACGCTCACTCATCAACCGATTACCACCACCCTGGTAGGTGATTACCGTCTCCCTATCAGACACTAGGGTCACTTTTCTGAGTTGGCAGTCCACTACTGCATTGTATTTGGACAACCAGTCCATCCTTAAGGTTACATCATAGGTTCTCATGGGGATTACAATCAAATCACTTTTTAAAATCTCATCCCCGACCTTTATTTTACAAGCTTTACAAACATTGTTCACACACACCTACCCCAAGGGTGAAGCTATAACTAAGGGTTCATCAAACTCTTCTATTTTTAATCCCAAGGCATGTACAAAAGAGCTCGAAATGAGAGAATGAGTGGCACCAGTATCGAACAACACGTGTGCTAAGGACTAAGAAACCATGATTGTACCAATAACTACGTTATAGGTCTGGGCATCTGAACTCCCTGACATCATTGTATGAATCTACACTGGAGCTTTTCCTTTACCTCTACCCACATTACTAGTTTCTGGATTAACTGGCCGATACTGCTACGGTGATGGCGACTGGATACTAGCTGTACTCGGCGCTCGATACTGAGGGATATTACGTTGAAAACTCTGATGCTGATGTCCTTGCGCTGGGTATGACAGTTGCTGATGAGAAAACTGATGGAACGGAAGCTGAGGATACTGCTGCGGTTGAGGTAGAGTCTGAAGCTGAGGCTGACGACTAGCTCCTTCTCCGGTCTGAAGTCCTAAGCGAGCACTCCTGATCGGGCAATTCCTCTTGATGTGTCCTGGCTGCTGGCAATAATGACAATGAAAGCTGTAGGGGTTGCTACGACCGCTGTTGGATGAACTACTGCTACCGCTGTTCACGCCACCCTGTTTGCTCTTTCCCGAAGTCGGTCGACTGCTGACACTCCTCCTGTCGCTCCTCTATGGTCCTCCTAATGCCTTAGCTTGATTCCCACAATACTGTGCATAATCATTCTCCACTGATATTGCTGATGACACAAGCTTTTCAAAGTTCCTGAGTCATAGGGAAACTATCTGTCGTCGAATAGGAGCCTTAAGTCCTTCCTGAAATTTAATACACCTTTCACGCTCTGATGCCACTACCGAGGGAGCAAACCTAGACAATTCATTAAACTTCGCCTCATATTCCCAAACTGACATATCGCCCTGCTGTAACCTATAGAATTCGCCGCCTTTTGGTCCCTGTATCCCTACGAAAAATACCTGTCATAAAACAACTCCTCAAACCTGTCCCAATCAGTATCGCCATTGCTTTCCAAATGCTTTGCTTGTTTCCACCAGGTATTAGCACCACCTTTAAGCTTATATGCTGCGAACTCCACACGATACTCCGCTGGCACACCAAGCGTATCCAAATGCTTCACAATCGAATCTAGCCAATACTCTACGACCTGCGGGTCCCCAGTTCCATCAAAGGTCGATACTGACACACGCCAAAATTCCTTAAAGTACGTATGCCAACGATTAGCCTTAGAATCATCAGGTCTTGCCCTTGCTGCCATATGTCGAAATGCAGCAAACATAGCCCTCATCATGCCCTCATCATTACCGAACTCGGCATCTGCTGTCGAGTGACGTCTAGGTGCCATTCTCTCACTTCTAAAAATAAAATTTGGACTGTCAGTGGTATTCCATTGTCGTACCTATGTGTGCAGAATTTCCAAGGTTCATAACCTTGAGCTCTGATACCATTCTGTCACGCCCCGGAGTACGGGAGATGGCGTGGTGGTTTAAATAAGTTAAATAAATAAAGATTTAGTTAAAAACAGGGTTTTAGATTTAAATTTATGATTAAAAGTGATGATTTTTAAAACCATTTGAATGAAAGAAATTAAGGAAATAAAATAAATCATCATAATAATTAAGCAAATAAAAAGAATATTAAAAATAAATGAGTATGGGGTGGAACGCATATAGGTCCCACTGGCCCACATATTGTGCACACACATGCAGTACTGACAATATTATGATACAACCACAGTCCAAAATAAAAGAGAAGTCAAAATCTTATATGCCTTGAATTGTAATTTAACCTACCAAATTCTTCTACTGGTCGTAAGTCCGGTCAACGGACTCTTCTCCAATCCTATGTTGATACCCACCTAGGGTTAAGATTTTAAAACAAATAAAAATGTGAGCGAAAGGCTCAGTAGGACTATATTTAGAAATTATTTAACGTTAAAAAGAAATTTCGTAAATCAGATGAATGTATAGAAAACGAGCTAAAATAATTAAATAAATAACTAAATGTAAAATTCAATAAAATATAATCGTTCCAAAATAATTCAAATAGTTCAACCAGAAAGAATACCGTTTTTCTTCCCTGGGCAAACCATATGTAACTCACCACCGTAGTGGTCTAGCTGAATTTCGGGACCTGCCCCCAAGGTCGTTCACTACACAACCTGATCTCCTATATGGCATCATGCCCTCAAATATATATATATATATATATATACATGTATATCTCTTTAATTAATAATAAAATCTCTTTTTTACCAGATGTAATCATTTACATTCATTATGAAGTTCATTGTGAACATTTCTCAATCAACCGCTTGTAAAGATACTTAAATAAAAATCATTTCCCAATCTATCATTGAAAACATTTGATAAGATTCCTTTTTGGCTTAAATCATTTTAGAAATAGGGCTACCAAAGAAAAGGGGTAGAAGTCCTACCTCAATATCTGTGTCGGTGTCCCACACTGTAATCCTAGTCCGCTATATGTTAGCTCTGCGGATCCACGCGAAATCCTATATGCATAGTAACTTAGTCCATTAGTATCTAACTTGAGGTATCCTATGATACTAAATCATCTCATGGTGTCCTAGTGTGCCATTTAGGTTTATAAAATCATTATATGAAGTTGAAATTTAAATCAGGATTCAAAAGCAGTTAAAACGGGTGAAAATCACAAAATTTTTCCTTGCTCGGTCGGCCTGCTGGTTTCCCTGGTTCGGCCTGCCGGAAATCCAAGTCCGGTCGGCCGAACATCCTCAGGTTCGGCCTACCGGTCGGATGAATCTGGCCTACCGATCCTTTGAATCCGGCCTGTCGAACATGAAGTTCGGCCTGTCGATCTGGGAAAATTCCAGAATTTTTCACGCACAGGTCTCGGCATCCCGAATTCCAATCTTTAATCCAACCTGTTTTTCTCAATTCCCAAGCATGGATAATCATCATAAACGATAGAAAATCATAATAGAACACTTTTTAGTGATTTAAAATAAGTTTTAAACAAGATTTTCTCAAAAATCCAAAAATAGAGAAAATAGAAGAAAAATGAAAAATCTCGATTCTAATCCGTTTTTGTTGAAATAAAGCTTCAATCCTAGTTAATCTAAGTTACTCTAAGCTAGATCAAAGCTTTTCTAGACTTAGAAACTCTTAAATTCCAAAATGCAAGGAAATTTGAAAAAGTGAAAAAGTTTAGAAATTTTGAAAACTAACCTTAAATCGAAGCTTGGATCGAGTTTGTGGTTGCTCAATCGCGTTCTTGGGCCTTCAATCCATAATCCCAAAGCTTGAAAACAAATTTGTTTCAAAAATGTTAGAGAGAAAAAGGGAGAGAGAGAGCGAGCGGGAGAGAAGAGAGAGAAAGTGAGAGTGAAAATGAGAGGAAGAGAGAGAGAGAGGGAAAATAAATAAAGAAAAAGAAAAGCAGTTGTACAAAACTGTGTGCAGCAACACACTGTTTTCAAAATCAAATTGCTTCATTGAAAATTAAATTAACAATTAAAAACAATTTAGAATAATTAAAAATCACTAAAAGAGTGAATTAACACAAAGTTTCTTAATTTTCACAAAATAATCAAATTAAGTTCAAAACACTCATCATGGCACACTAATTCACCATGTTACACTCTAACACCATTTAATCAACTTCGGGGTGTTACAGGGTGAGTTTTCACTACGCTGATTGCTTAAGTCTATAGGCTACTTTTTATTTATTGAAGCCTAAGGATTGCTAATCCGCCTACGTAGTAAGCCTTCTACCTCTCAGGCTAAAGAGTAAAGATAGCCCTTGCATCTCTTCGTTCTAATACATGTCACATTGGATTTGCTAGTATTCCTACGAGCTTAATATTTGATATTTCAAAGAGTCATCCTAATCCATGCTGCTAATGTTTCAGTCTTCAAACGAGAACTAAAGGAGGCTACTTGGCTTGTCAATGTACACGCCAATAGTTTGGACTGTGCGGTGCCAAACATAGTCCAACTAAATGACATAGTTTGGACTGTGCGGTGCCAGACATAGTCCAACTGAGTTTTAGAAAAATATTTATTCAAATTAAATCATTAGGATTTTTGATAATTATTTATTTATATTTGAATAATAAATTTAAATCTTGGTCATATTTGAATTTGAATAAAAGATTATTATTCATAATTGTTTAAATGAGAAAATTATTTTAAATAATAAAATTTTAATTTAAATATAATTATTTGGATTGGAGTTATCATAGATTATGCAGATAATCACAAAACCTATGCTATGATTGGTGAGATTTTAAATCTTTCTTTACTTGATATGGGCACCTACAATAGAGGATAGGCTTCCTTTGGTGGGCATACATTGGGATAAGAAAGAAAATTCTCCTCTTATTTTGATAGGCTTCTAACTCATTCAACCACATCTATAAATAAAGGCCTTGGGTTCTCATTTAATAAATAGAATACTATAGTGCAAATTTTAGAGAGAAGAATTTTGTTCGCTTTCTTTACTGTTCTTAATTCTTCTAGGACTATAGTAGTTGGAAAGAGAGGTTGTAGTAAAGGTTTGCTAAGTTGTGTCTACACACAAAACAGCTTGAAGGAAGAGACAAAGTGTTGAAGATCTAAAGTTAGAGATTCTCTTGATCGGTCAATGTGTTGCTTTTAGTCATCAACAAGTATATTGTACTTAGAATTCTATTTATTGTTTATAGCAACCTGAGTTAGATTCTAAGTGATTATATAATTTTTTAAAAATTTTGTTATATCACGGAATCAATTTTTTCAACAGCAAGGTGATCAAGTATTAGCTTTATGTGTTGGACACACTATACCATGACAAAGGTTTATTTATTATGCAAATTATTCAAGTAAAAATTTTGATAACAAGTGCAATTATTCCATTCTCCATAAAAAACACTGGCATGTCGAATTAAGGATTTGAGAAGATTTAGTTACCATATAACTTAGTTATCTAGGAAGTAAATCCAAACTATAAATTATACACCATTTAGTTTGAAAAAAAAAATAAACGGTGTAATTCACTTTAGAGACTAGTAATAGCCGAAAATTTATACTACTTTAATTATATATAAGATTGTTAAATTAATGTACCATAAATCAAATTATTTAATTGAATTTCATATAAAAATTTTGCTTCCATTTTAAAATGATTTAATTTTTGGTTTAAAATTTTAATTCTTAAATTTCTATTATTTTGTTACCCAACACTTGTTTGTAATTACACAAATGCCACTACTGCGTACCTCCACCAAATCACGTGATATTTCTCGTAGGAAATCTGATATGTCTTTCTAAGTTTGAGCCATTCAAACTAACTTCTACATGCAAAGACCTTCCCTTGCTTAAAAGCACCACCTGTTAGACAAAACAAGCACATATATCTATCTCTTTCTCTCTCTTTCACGTACACACTTGCCCTCTCTCTCACTTTCTCCCTTTTTTTTTTCCTCTTTCTGTTCTCCCAGTCTAGGAAGAAACCTAGCCCCTCCTTTTGTCCAAAAACTCAGAAAAACAAGAGCCTCCCTAGACAAACTTCAAGAGAGCTCCCATGTTTTGTGTTTGCATTTAATCAAAATTTAGTTTTTGTTTTTCCTTTTAAACTCTCTAAATAATTTATATATTAAGCCTATGCAAGCATAAACATGTTTTCCTTTTAGTATGTAGAATATAGCATTTGATGTTTGAAACAAAAAACAATGGGAGATTTGATTCAGCATTGAAATTAGAAACAGTTCAACATGCTTAAATTCGTTTTCCTTACGTGCATGAATGATTTTCAATACTTGAGGCTTAAAAATTGGATTTACACTTATTTTAGTTCAAGTTTTGTTTAAATATAAGTTTGAATGATTCGGATTGTGTTTTGTTAACAAAATTCTGGGGAAAAATGTTTCTTTATGTTAATATATGATTAACTAAGTAGTTTGGAACAATTTAATACATTAAAAAGCTGTTTTGGCATGAAAAACTTTGAAGAAAATTTAGGTAGGTCGTGAAGAACACGAAGTAGGCAAAGCCTAGTTCTAGGAGAGGCGGTTGATCACCCCTTTGGAGGTCAGTCGACCGGTAGGTGGGAGCCATGTGATTGCCGCCTCCGTCCTAGCCCCTAGGGCTTCCCGAATCGCATCTTTTTGATTAGAGACCTAAAAATATCTCCAAAACCACTTTAAAAATGTTTTAAAGACTATGAAAACTAAATTTTACTTACATAATTATTTTACACTAAAGGAACATAATGTTTAATTTATATATAATGTGGGTTCGTAGTTTCCATTGTACATTTGTTTGTTCGTAGTTTCCATTGTACATTTGTTTGTGTTTGCTTACTTTCATACAAACCCTTAAAAGACAACATTAGGAGTTGTAATTGCAAGTTGAGCTAGTAAAACTTGGAGGCTATTTGTAGATAATATTGTGAAATATGTAAGTTATTATTCGCCCTTCTTGGCTACCATGATTTGAATTTCTTATTTAACTGTTTTGGCCATGGAAACGATTATTTGAAATGAATATATGTTGCTATGAATTGTATTATAAAAGTATGATTTTTTTCAAAAGATGTGATTTATGAGAAATGGTATATGTATGTGTATATATTGTAAGTTTGACATTTTGAAAAATAAATTTGAAAATATGATTTGGACTTGCAATAAAATATTATGAGCATATATGTTTTTTCAAATGTTACCAAGGAGGCCTAGAGTTCTTGCTGATTGGTTTTATGTAGCGATAGATATTGGGTTATAAGATATAACCTTAGGAGCAGGCCCCAAAACCTCAATTTGGGCATTTCAAAGTATGGATGATTGGCTAATGCACTATGAGTCTGTTTGATATAAGAGATATCAATGTTTTGTGAAAGGAGATTTTGGATAAACTATTTTGTTTTACTATTATCTATTTCTTTAAATTGCATTAATTTTGTTTATCTAAGTTTGAAGTTTGTAAAATTATATCCTACTAGGCCTTTTGCTCATTTTTGCACTTTTTTATCTGCTATGTTTTTGTATGTTCAAACCCCCATTCCAGGTAGCATTGAGTTAGCATCGAGATGGTGTTGACTCTCTGTAAGTGTCACGCCCCAGAGTGCAAGAGGTGACATGGTAGTTTAATTAAGTTAATTAAATAGAAATTTAGTTAAAACATGAGTTTAAGAATTAAGGAATTTATGTATAAAAATATGAGAATTTTAAAACCTTTTATTTAAAGCGAGCAATTATAATATTTAAACAAATAAGGATAACAAAATAAGCAATAAGGAAATAATAAAAATAATAAGAATATAAGGTGAAGCGAGAATGGGTTCCATTGACCCACATCTTGTACACATACATAGTACTAATAATATCAAATTACAACCACAGGCCAAAATAAAAGAGAAAGTTTAGGGTTATACATGCCTTGAATTGTTTGTTCTACAACCTACCTAGATCTTCTATTGGTCGCAAGTCCGGTCAGTGGACTCTTTTTTGATCCTAAGCTGATATCCATCAAGGGGTAAGATTTTAAAACAAATAAAAAGTGAGCAAAAGGCTTAGTAGGACTATAAATTAAAAATATTTAACTTTAAAAGAAATTTCATTATTCAAATAAATATGTAGAAAACAAAGTAGAATAAATAAATAAATAGATGAAAATTTAATAAAAGCTTTCCTTACCAAAACAGTTTAAAAAGGTTGACCAGAAAAATACCATTTTCTTTTCTTGGGCAAACCATATGTATTTCACCACCGTAGTGGCTTAGCTGGGCTTCGGGACCTGCCCTTAAGGTTACGTACTACACGACCCGATCTCTAATATGGCATCATGCCCTTAAACATAATTATATATATATCTTTCTATGATTATTAAATTCTCTTTTACCAAATATATCATTTACATTCATTATGAGGTTTATTATGAAAAATCATCCCAATTATACTATTTTATGAAATCAATCAATAAAAATATATTTTCAACTAATCATTTGAAAACTTTTTGTTAAAAATTCCTTTTAGGCCAAAACATTTAAAACTAGCTATCAAGGAACGGGTAGAAGTCCTACCTCAACACTCGTGTCGATGTCCCACACCGTAACCCCGGTCTGCTATACGTTAGCTCCACAGATCCACGTACAACCTTAAATAAAAACCAGGTCTATTAGTGTCTAGTGTGAGATATTCTATGTTACTAAATCATCTCATGGAGTCCTAGTGTGCCATTTAGGTCTATAAAATCATTTTACAAAGTTAGAATTTCAATCAAGATTCATAACGGTGAAAACGGGCAAAAAATTACAAAATTTCCACCATGCCGGTCAGCCTGCTAGTCCATTGTTTCGGCCGGCCGAACTGCACAGTTCGGCCTGCCGAAAAATCAAGTCTGGTCTGTCAAAATTTTTCAGGTTTGGCCTGCGGGTTGTATGAATCCGGCCTGTAGAACTCATGAATCTGGCCTGCCGAACATGAACTTCGGCCTGCCGATCTGGAAAAATTCTAAAATTTTTCAGGCATGTGATTTTACCTCCCGAACCCAAATCTGAAATTTCAACATGTTTTCTCAAATCCCAGGCATGAATAATGATCATAGTTGATAGAAAAATATAATTGATTACTTATTAATGCATTAAAACAAGATTTAGACCAAATTTTTGAAAAAATCCAAAAAAGGGAAAAATTAGAGGAAAATAAAAAATTTTGATTTAAATTCATTTTTGATCAAACAAAGTTTATATTCTGGTTATTCTAAGTTCCTCTAATCTAGATTGAAGGTTTTCTAGTCTTAGAAAAGCTTAGATTTCAAAATGCAAGAAAATTTAAAAAATTGAAAAAGTTTTAAAATTTAGAAACTAACCTCAAATTCGAGCTTTGAATTGCGTTTGTGATCGCTAAATCTCATTCCCGAGCCTTCAATCCACTAACTTGAAGCTTGGGTTTGATTTTTGCTTAAAAAATTTGAGAGGGAATTGAGGGAGAGTGAGAAACCGAGAGAGAGAGAGAGAAAGAGAAAGAGAAAGACAGGCGAGAGAGAAAGAGGGGAGAGAGAGAGTGCAAGTGAGAGTGAGAAAGAGAAAGAAAGAGTGAGAATAAATGAAGGAAAAATGGGTGGTTTTACTGTGTGAAAACCGTGTGCCGCCCACAGTTTTGTAAAGTAGACATTTTGATGAATTGTTTTATTTCAAAAGTTCAAAATAACAATTAAAATAATTAAGAGTAATTAAAAATCATTAAAATTATCAAAAATAACTTAAATCTGAAAACTTACAAAATGACCAAATTAAGTTTAAAATATTCATTATGGCACACTAATTCAGCATCAACATTCTAATAACACTTAATTAATTTCGGGACGTTATAACTCTCCACCCCTAAAAGAAATTTGATCCTCAAAATTTACAAATCGATTCAAAAACAAAACAAATGCGGATACAACTCCCGCATACTCCACTGTAATTTCCAAGTGGCTTCATCAACCTCGTGATGCTGCCACACGACCTTAACTAACAGAATCTCACAACGACGCAAGCTAATCACTTTACAATCGATGATCTGGATCGATACTTCCTCATACGTCATGTCTTCCTGAATCTGTACGTCTTGGAACGAAATGATCTTATCCTGCTCAGGTGGACACTTCCAAAACATTGACACGTGGAATATGTCGTGAACATGGGAAAGTTCTAGAGGAAGGTTGAGTCGATAAGCAACCACACCCACGCGTTGAATAATCTCAAACAGTCCAATATATCTTAGTTCAAGTTTTCCACTTACTCTGAATCATGAAATGCCTTTGCGAAAAGATACCTTCAAGAGTACGAAGTCTCTTACTTCAAATTCCAAGGGTTGACGCCTTCTATCCGTGTAACACTTATGTTGACTCTAAGCTGCCTTCAATCGATCTCGAATTACGACGATCTTCTCATTACTATCGTGAATCTCATCTATGCCAAGAATAACTCTATCTTTTGGTTCGGCCCAACGCACCGATGACCGACGTGGTCGTCTATATAGTACTTCAAATAGTGCCATACTGATACTCGATTGATAGCTGTTGTTGTATGCGAACTCCGCCAGATGCAAGTACTTCTTCCAATTCTCGCCAAAGTCTAACGCATAAGCACGCAATATGTCTTCAAGAATCTGAATGACCTACTTAGATTGCCCATCGGTCTGAGGATGAAACACTGTACTAAAGTTTAAATCTGTACCTAATGCCTCTTGAAAGCTCCTCTAGCACTTGGCATTGAATCTGGTGTCTCTATCTGATGTGATGGACAAAGGAACTCCGTGCAATCTTACTATTTTCTGTAGATACAATTCCCTAAGAATCCTCCTCAAACATGTCGACCTGAATAGAATAAAATGAGCTAACTTTGTTAACCTGTCGACCACGTCCCAAATTCTATTATGCCACTGCTCTGTCCTTGGCAATCCGGTAAGAAAATCCATCGTCATGTGCTCCCATTTTCACCCTAGAATAGGAAGCAGTTGAAGCTGACCTGTTGGCTTCTGATGCTTGGCTTTCAGCTAAAGACAAGACATACACTTGGCCACGTATTCTCGGATATCCTTCTTCATACCTCTCCACCAATATTGCCTCTTTAGATCACGATACATCTTTGTACTCCCCGGGTGAATGGCAAACTGAGACTTGTGAGCTTCGTCCATTACGACCTTTATCACTTTTGTGATTACTGGAATTGCTAGACGCTCCTTGAAGTACAACGATCCATCTGCATGTATTCTCCATTCTTCAAACTGCTCTTTGTTCTGAATTCACGTCAAGATTCCTTGAAGATGCTAGTCTTGCCACTGATTTTGCTTCACCATTTGAACAAGAGCTGGGGTTGTCTCCATGTGATACATTGAAATGTGATCGTAGTCTTCATAATACTATAGCCTGAACTCGCTTACTGTTGCTTCTCTTTTCCAATCTTCAAGAGCCAAACATGCAAGTATCCCTGAAGACTTCTGACTAAGCACATCTGTGACTACATTAGCTTTCCCAGGATGATATTGTAACGTGAAATCATAATCCTCCATGTATTCCATCCACCTTCGCTGCCTCAAGTTCAAATCCCTCTGAGTAGACAAATACTTCAAACTCTTGTGGTGGGAGAAAACCTAAAATATCACCGTGTATAAATAACATCCCTAGATTTGCATCATGTGAATTACTGCTATAAGCTCCAAATCATGAGTAGGGTAATTTCACTGGTGGGGTCGTAGCTGTCTCGATCCGTACACCGCTACACATCCTTGTTGTATCAATACGCACCCAAGTCCACGTCCTGACACATCTGTGTAAACTTCGTATAGCTTATAGCTACTAGGAATGGTCAACACTAGAGCTGAGGTCAACCGATTCTTCAACTCTTGAAAAGCAAGCTCACATTCTTCATCCTACTTGAACCTAACATTTTTCCTGATCAATCTTGTTAACGGTACTGCTCTCTTCAAGAAATCCTTTACAAATTTCCTGTAATATCCTGTAAGTCCCAAGAAGCTACGAATCTCTACCATATTCGTCGGTCATTCCCATTCCACTATGGCTTCTATCTTAGACGAAATCACTAAAATACCATGCTTGGAGATGACATGACCTAGAAATTTGACCTCTGTCAACCAAAACTCACACTTTTCCTTCTTGGCATACAACTGATGCTCCTGTATAGTCTGAAGCATAATTTTGAGATGCTGCTCATGCTCCTCTCAAGTCTTAGAATAAACCAAGATGTCGTCACTAAACACAATTACAAATTGGTCCAAGTAAGGCCTGAATATCCTGTTCATCAAATCCATGAAGGTTGTTGGAGCATTCGTCAAACCAAATGGCATCACCAAGAACTCAAAGTGTCCATACCAGGTCCTAAAAGCTATCTTGGGAATGTCTTCTTCCTTAATCTTGAGTTGATGATACCCTGACCTCAACTCTATCTTCGAGAAGTACCATGAACCTCCCAACTGATCAAACAATTCATCGATCCTGGGTAGAGGATACTTATTCTTCATTATGACCTGATTCAGCTGTCGATAATATATGCATAACTTGAGGGTTCCATCATGCTTCTTTGCAAATAAAACCGGTGCTCCCCATAGTGACATACTATTCTAGATATATCCCTTGTTAGCAAGCTCCTAAAGCTACTTTCTGAGTCCTTTCATTTCTGTCGGTGCCATCCAATAAGGTGCTACAGAAATCGATGTTGTTCCTGGAAGCAATTCAATACCAAACTCGATTTCTCGATGTGGTGGTAATCTTGGTAGGTCATCGGGGAAGACATCTTCGAATTTATCTACCATTGGAATTGCTGTGTTTTTTCTCGAGGCGCTAGACTCTCTTTCTAGGTTCATGAGGAAAACATAGCAAGTTGTGTTCTTTTGCCCTTTGAGACATGTCCTTACAAGGAGCTCACTCATCAGCGAATCACCACCACCCTGGTAAGTGACCACCGTCCCCCTATCAGACATTAGGGTTACTTTCCTAAGTTGGCAGTCTACCACTGCATTATACCTAGACAACCAATCCATCCCTAGAATTACATCATATGAACTCATGGGGATCACAATCAAATCACTTTTCAAAACATCATCCCTAATCTTTATTTTACAAGCTTTACAAATACTATTCACACACACCTGCCCCAAGGGTGAAGCTATAACTAAGGGTTCATCAAACCTTCTATTTCTAATCCAAAGACATGTACAAAAGAGCTTGAAATGTGAGAATAAGTGGCACCAGTATCAAATAACACATGTGCTAAAGATTGGGAAACCATAATCGTACCATCGACAACCGCGTTACTGGTTTGGGCATTTGAACTCCCTAATGTCATCATGTGAACCTATGCTGGAACTTTTCCTTTACCTCTACCAGCACTACTAGATCTTGGGTTAGTTGGCTGATACTGCTGCGATGATGGTGACTGCACATTAGCTCTACTTGGCGTTCGATACTGAGGGACATTACTCTGAAAGTTCTACGGTTGGTGTCCTTGTGTTGAATATGGCAGTCGCTGAGGAGAAAACTTATGGAATTGAAGCTGAGGGTACTGCTGAGGCTGAGGTATAGTTTGAGGTAGGGGCTGACGACTAGCTCCTTCTCCGATTTGAAGTCTTAGGCGAGCACTCCTAATCGGGCAATTCCTCTTGATGTGTTCCAACTGTTGGCAATAGTGACAGTGGAAGCTGTAGGGGTTGTTGCACCTATTGCTGGATGAACTATTGCTGCAGCTGTTCACGACATGCTGTTTCTTCTTTCCTGGAGTCGGTCGACTACTGGTGCTCCTCATGTCGCTCTTCTGTGGTCCTCTTGACATCTTGGCTCGATTCTTATAGTACTACGCATAATCATTCTCCATTGATATTGCTGATGACACAAGCTCTTTGAAGTTCCTAAGTCATAGGGCAACCACCTGTCATCGGATAGGGGCTTTAAGTCCTTCCTGGAATTTGATGCACTTCTCACACTCCGATGCCACTATAGAAGGAGCAAACCTGGCCAACTCATTGAACTTCTCCTCATATTCTCGAACTAACATATCACCCTACTGTAACCTATAGAATTCTACCATCTTTTAGTCCCTGTATCTCTGTGAAAGTACCGATTGTAGAATAGCTCCTCAAACCTATCCCAACTGATGTTACCATTGTTTTTCAGGTGTTTCGCTTGCTTCCACCATGTATTGTCACCACCTTCGAACTTGAACGCTGCAAATTCCACGTGATACTCCGCTGGCACACCCAAAGTATCCAGATGCTTTACGATCAAATCTAGCCAATATTCTACCACCTACGGGTCCCTAGTTCCATCAAAAGTTGATACAGACGGACGTAAGAATTCCTTAAAGTATGTAGGCTGACGACTTGCCTCGGAATCATATGATCTTGCCCTTGCTGCCATCTGTCGAATTGCAGCAAACATAGCCCTCATCATGCGCTCATCATTTCCAAACTCAACGTCAGCTGTCGAGCGTCGTCTAGGTGCCATTCTCTCACTTTTGAAAATAAAATTTAGACTGTCAGTGGTATTTCATTGTCGTACCTATGTGTGCACAATTCCCACGGTTCATAACCTTGAGCTCTGATACCATTCTGTCACACCCTAGAGTGCGGGAAGTGACGTGGCAGTTTAATTAAGTTAATTAAATAGAAATTTAGTTAAAAGATGGGTTTAAGAATTAAGAAATTTATGTATAAGAATATGAGAAATTTAAAACCTTTTATTTAAAGCAAGCAATTATAATATTTAAATAAATAAGGATAAAAAAATAAGCAATAAGGAAATAATAAAAATAATAAGAATATAAGGTGAGGTGAAAATGGGCTCCATTGACTCACATCTTGTGCACACACATAGCACTGATAATATCAAATTACAACCATAGTACAAAATAAAAGAGAAAGTTAAGAATTATACATGCCTTGAATTGTTTGTTCTACAACCTACCCAAATCTTCTACTGGTCGCAAGTCCGGTCAACAGACTCTTCTCCAATCCTACGCTGATATCCACCTAAGGGGTAAGATTTTAAAACAAATAAAAAGTGAGCAAAAGGCTCAGTAGGACTATAAATTGAAAATATTTAATTTTAAAAGAAATTTCATTTTTCAAATGAATATGTAGAAAATAAACTAGAACAAATAAATAAATAGATGAAAATTTAATAAAAGCTTTTCTTACCAAAATAGTTTAAATAAGTCGACTAGAAAAATACCATTTTCTTTCCCTGGGTAAACCATATGTATTTCACCACCGTAGTAGCCTAGCTGGGTTTCGGGACCTGCCTCCAAGGTCGCGCACTACATGACCCGATCTCTGATATGGCATTATGCCCTTAAATATAATTATATATATATATATCTTTCTATGACTATTAAAATCTCTTTTTACCAAATATAATCATTAACATTTATTATAAGGTTTATTATGAAAAATCACATCAATTATACTATTTTATGAAATCAATCAATAAAAATATATTTTCAACCAATCATTTGAAAACTTTTTGTTAAAAATTCCTTTGTTGCCAAAACATTTAAAACTAGCTACCAAGAAAGGGGTAGAGTCCTACCTTGATATTCGTGTTGGTGTCCCACACCGTAATCCTAGTCTGCTATACGTTAGCTTCGTGGATCCACGTACAACCTTAAATGAAAACAAGCTCTATTAGTGTCCAGCGTGAGATATTCTATGTTACAAAATCATTTCATGGTATCCTAGTATGCCATTTAGGTCTATAAAATCATTTTACAAAGTCAAAATTTCAATCAGAGTTCAAAACGATGAAAACGGGTGAAAAATTACAAATTTTCACCATGCTGGTAGGCCTATCGGTCCCTTGTTTTGGCCAACCGAGCTGCACAATTTGGCCTTCCAGAAAATCAAGTCCGGTCGGTCAAAATTTTCTAGGCACGGCTTGCTGGTCGTATGAATTTGGCCTACTAAACTCACGAATCTGTCCTGCCGAACATGAACTTTGGCCTGTAGATTTGAAAAAATTTCAAAATTTTTCAGGCATAGAATTTTACTTCTTGAACCCAAATCTCAAATTTCGACCTGTTTTCTCAAAGCCCAAGCATGAATAATGATCATAGTTGATAGAAAAACATAATTGATTACTTTTTAATGCATTAAAACAAGATTTAGACCAAATTTTCAAAAAAATCCAAAAATGTGAAAAATTAGAGGAAAATGAAAAATTTTGATTTAAATCCGTTTTTGATCAAACAAATTTTATATTCTAGTTATTCTAATTCCTCTAACCTAGATTGAAGGTTTTCTAGGCTTAGAAAAGCCTAGATTTCAAAATGCAAGAAAATTTAAAAAATTGAAAAATTTTTAAAATTTAAAAACTAACCTCGAATTCGAACTTCAAATTGCGTTTATGGTCGCTAAATCTTGTTCCCGAGCCTTCAATGCACTAACTTGAAGCTTGGGTTTGATTTTTGCTTCAAAAATTTTGAGAGGGAATTGAGGTAGAGTGAGAAATCGAGAGAGAGAGTGAGAAAGAGAGAGAGAAGGGAGAGAGAGAGTGTGAGTGAAAGTGAGAAAGAGAAAAAAAGAGTGAGAATAAATAGAGAAAAAGTAGACAGTTTTACTGTGTGAAAACCGTGTACCTCCCATAGTTTTGTAAAGCAGACATTTTGACGAATTGTTTTATTTCAAAAGTTCAAAATAACAATTAAAATGATTAAGAGTAATTAAAAATCATTAAAATTATCGAGAACAACTTAAGTCTAGAAACTTACAAAATGACCAAATTAAGTTTAAAATATTCATTACGGCACACTAATTCACCATCTAACATTCTAATAACACTTAATTAATTTTGAGACGTTACAATAAGTATGTCTTTTGTGTCGTTTTTGGATAAGACTATGATATGTGCTAAATATCTAGTAAGGCTTATGAGAAATGTGATTATGATGTCTTCTTTGTCAATCTAATTATATAAGTATTAAGACTATATCACCTGACATAGGATAAGCTCTGGTGGTGGCTCAAGGAGTATCATTCACGTGCAAGACTCTTCAACATCATTATCGTCCTTCCTCCTGTTCTTTCTTTCATTTATTTTTTATGTTTTAGTTTAGGTTTATTTTTTATTAAGGGTGATTTTAAAACCCTAGACATGGCTATTTGATTGATTATCAGAATTGTGTCTAATTTTCTAATTGAGATTGCTTATGTTCTTCTATAATTATTGTTTATGATTATCTTCTTATTTTATTTGGGTGTGAACTGAATAAGACTTGAGAATTATCTATTTCTGTGTTAGAATTTTTGATTCGTAATTTTTTTTAAACATTAGTAGTATATTGCGGTCTATAATTGTGAAAGGCTTTTGTTTGATTCCAATGTGAAACATGATCTAAGTTGAATGAACCACGCTTGTGTGTTTATTGCTTAAATCAACCTATTTTTCTTATCTTAATGATTCTCTTGAATTGAATTTAGAAAGCTTGTTCTAGATTATTTAATAAAAAGGGATTACACAAGAGCTTGTTAACGACACGATAAGGAAAGATTGGGATAAAAGAGCTTGTTGTTATCTATAGTTGGTAGTTTTTGTAGAAAATTTGGAATGAATCTATGTTAATTTTATAGTTATTGTTTAGTGGTAAAAAATGATCCTTGAACTGATTTTATTATTATTATTTTGCTTTAATTTAGTAATTTAGTTAGTTAAATTCAAAACCTCGGTTTGTGTTTAGTTTTACTGTGTCTTAGGTTGTTTTAATGTTAGTTACTAATTGATTAGAATTAAACCTCTACGAGAATGACCTTTGCTCATCATTATACTCAATATGACAATATTCTTAGCAGGGATTAATGTAGTACTCCCTTAGAGCCTACCACCGCTCATAAAATTGCTGATGCATGTTATAATTAAATCCTATTTTTAAAATATTATGTGGGAGAGGGTTCAACTAAAAACCATAGTCTCGATCATTGGTCCATGGGCGAAAACAAGTGGTGCTGATCCTGAGGAGGGTTGTTTACCATCACCTGTATGCTAGATTGGATCTCCTATGGCTACATATCTCGGGTATGTGTTATGGATGTGCATCTTGAGGTGGCATTTATAAACCATAGGCCAAAAGATGTAAACAATGATTATATACTTAAAACAAATTTAATTATTAACCTCCTCAAAGAGTACTATTAATCGAATTTGTGACCAAACTAAAGGACAGTTAATATATATCTTGAAGGCATATGTTGGTTAGATGGAATCCGTGTTTCTACCTAGTCTTTGTTTGATCACCTTGAAATGGTGGGCAAGGGTGGGGCCAAAATCCTAGTTCTTGTTTGATAACCTTGAGATGGCGAGCAAGGTAGGGCCAAAAATTATTGTAATAATGAGTGCATTTTTTCAAGATTTTTTTTTTTTTGCATAGAAACATATTATGCTTTATAAAATGTTTTTTCATCAATACTAAATTTGTTATTGCTGTGTATGATTGATATTGGTACATAATTTATATATTTATTGATCTTATGTGAACTTAGCTCATAATTTATGATATTATTGATAAACCCTAACCAAGGAGAAATATAAGTGACTGGGAAAAGGAATCTTTTATAAATCTATATATATGCAATAAACACATATTGGTACTAATGAACCCAACCCAACAAAACCTTAAGACAATTATCTCAATGAGTGTTTTTCTTAGGCTTGCAATCTTTAGCAAGATTTTATTCAGATTACATGTTGCTATATTATGGAGAATATACTGATAACCTCTTAAAAGCTGAAATAAAGATTAGATGATTGCTATGCAAATCATTGATAATATTTGAGGCTAGATTTGAAGACTAAACTTATTGTGTAAGACAAATGACTATCCACAAGATGACTACTATACGAATTATTGATAATCTTTAAGGATATATTTAAAGACCAAACTTAGTTGTTAAGTCAAGTAGGGGCATCCACAATTTCTTGATTTGGTAGCAAGGGCCTAGAAATCATTTTGAGAAACATGTGCTTAATATAATTGGCTATTTGGCTATTTGGTTATTTGGTTATATCGCATTAGCAGAGAAGTTAAGGAACAAGTAGGAACAAACCTAAAAGACGGATCTAGTGAAAGCTATGTGGTTTCATAGTGGAAGGTTTAGTTACTTAAAAAAAGGTAGGAGGGTTAGTTTCATAGGGTGATAACACTATGAAAATAGAGTTATCTTGTACTTTAATGCACATATTTTTGCTATGTTCTTAATACTTTTATTCAATTTTGCTTATTTTTATATATTTTATGTTTATTTTAGTTAATTTGATTTGATTTGATTTTAATTAGATTTTATTATTTATTTATTTAGTTATTTTCCTCTTTTGTGTAGGTGAAAGGGAACAATTTGATAATTTAGAACTAATTCGGTGTAAAAAAGATGAAGAAATTCAAATTGAAAAAACGGTTTTAAATGCTCCATTACATGCATAACTGGGTTGTGATGCTTAGAATTCTTACATACTTATTGGTTGATGTGCATGTCTTCATGATGCATGGATATGATTCACATATGTGATTGATTGTCGAGATGCATCTATCATACTAATAATGTACATTAGGTTTCAAAGGTGCTTTGAATATTATGTTATGCATAATATATTGTTGAGTGACAAGGTTCCTTAAAAGTGGATCCGACGAATGAAACGACGAAAAGAAAATGGTTAGGGGGAATAAACCATGAAATAAGATGTATTGTTAGAGATTGAGCTCTTTGGTACATTGGTGTTAATCATGGATTGATTAGCCATGATGTAATTGAAGTTTTTGATAATGCAGAGGTAAGGAACACTGAATCCCTTGAGAGGAAGACTGAGAATCCCACACATCATGCAAAAGAAAAAAGTAAGTAAAATTTCACCCGTGTCACCATAATGTCGTGTATATGTTATGTATGTCAATGAATATGATAATTGTACATATAATTTACATGCCATTGCAGTGAACAAAGCATACATACATGACATGATAAAAGATAATACCAAAGGCATTGTTATGAAAAAAATGAGTATGAGATTATCTCTTAAAGATTTTTTTGTGACTTGTGATGGGTTTAATGATAAGTAATGATGAGAAGTGTCTCGATGGAAACATCTAGACCTATATGTCTCGATGGAGACTTACTATGTGGGATGCTTCCTTAATAATCATAAAGAAAAAAGGTAGATTTTTAATGTGTTATTGCCCTACATGACGACATTTGATATATATTTTCTTTGTGGTCACAAGGTCCGATGAGATATCTGGGACACCACCCTGTCTAAAAAACCTAATTGTATGCATAGGATAAAAAAGAGAATAAAAAGTGAATGATTTTTATTGAATGGAGAATTCAAGTCATGAGCTTAAGCATATTTTCATTATTGTATTGTTATGTGTTATTCTACTTATTAGGCTTTAGCTCATTCATTTACGGCGATGAAGACAAGTGCACTTCCTAGCACTACCCGTGGACTAGGTTTGATACTCGTCTATCTCCATTTTGAGATATGTGTTACATTGTATATATTTGATCCACCAGATGGGTTTTTGTGAGACAAATTATAACTTCATCGTCGAGTTAGTTTTTAAAATTTTAAATTTGTTTTTTTTTTAATTATTAAGTCACATGACTTATTAAGAATGATATAAAGAAAAGTAAAAGTAGCACTACTTACATGACTAGATGGCTATTTTTGGAGTCCTATTAGGTGGGTGTTACATGGTTCTTTTCTACTTGCGATTTCCAACCATCAGATTGGCTTGTGGAGAGCTAGATGGGCGCATGCATTACACCTTAGACAAAGGCATGTTCCTAGCAAAGCAGCAACAACACTTGCCCTCTTGTGTGCTACCATGCGTCTCTGTGTCAATGCCCATTTCAACCGTGTCTTCTCTAATGCTTCATGTCAGTTTTTCATCTACATGTAGCTGCTCTCTTGGCCAACCTTGTGTCACTATGCCATCTTTACCTAAACGCTCACTAATGCTACCGCAACACGTGTCATTTGCATAAGATGACCTTGTAGCTGGTTCTTTTCCTCATTTGTTGGTGTTGGTGTTGATTTGAGACCTAATTAATAAAGTTACCCGCCATTAGTTTAGGGCCTTGCACAGAGCCCAAAAGGGCAAAAACACAACTGAAACAAATCTGAACTGAAGAAAATGGGAAAAAAAGAAAAAGAAAAAAGGTTTTATTTTTAGTTTTAGGGTTTTGATTTTAATTTAGCTTTAGGTTTAATTTTTATTTTTCACAAAATCATTGGAGAAGGCATTTTTTAACAACATATGTAAGGGAGAAAAAGATGACTTTGGATTTCAAAATTTTATTTTATTTTTTTCCTCACTAGTTTATATTTTGTGTGTAAGAATAATTTATCTATTTTCTTATGAATATTTTTTAAGTTTATGGATTTGTGTCTTTGTTCTAGGGTTAATATATACCCATGTTATGAATATTTGAATCCTATTATTTTTAATTAGTTGATGTTAAGATTAATTATTAGTTTAGAGAAATTCACTAGCAGCATTGGAAATAGACATTAATTAATTTAACTAGAGAATTTGAATAAGATTAATCATGGTGGAATAAAAAACCCTAGAGAATTTTGTATTTGTTTTTAAATTTAGGTTTATTTTAATTTATTTCAACACATTCTTATTTTCAGCCATTCAAATAATCTCAAAGGTAAACTAATTTTGATAATTAATTGATCAATCACCATCCTCGTGGGACGATACTTTTATTCATCTACTTTATTACTTGCTAACGATACGTACACTTGTAAAATCCACTAACAAAGGGCTTCCTAGGCAATATGGGCACAAAGAAGTATGGGCAATCTTTTGAAGATTGAAGTTTGTTTACTGAGAGAATATGAAGACTCATAATTCATTGATTCTGGTTTCACTAGTCATATTTGTGTTTCCATGCGTGGATTCTTGGAAACAAGCAGATTACTTAATAGGAGCTTTGTGTTGATAGCAGGATATGGAATTTTAGTGTTGGTTCAAGTAGTGGGAGAAATAAATCTTCAATTAGATAAGTTTAGGTCTTATTTATGCACAAAACCTAACTGTACTATAATCAAATCACAGATGTCATCACTTCTTGACATCTTTATATATAGCTCTAAAAGGCTAATATTCTCCTTCTAATAATAAAATGATCTATCTTTCGAATTCATGATAAACTCATATAGCCTTAACAGTATAAAATCGATGGTTAAGAATGGACCTTTAAATGTTTTTTAAAGGTAGTATTATTACTGCAATGGGAATCTTATTTGGAGGGCAAATGATTAAGATATCTTTCGGATCATAGATAAATCAAACAAAAGGGGTTTTATAACTTCTGCAAATTGACATTTGTGGACTCATCAATCGTCTAGCATGTGGAAAGCATGAGTATTTCATCATTCTAGTGGACAACTACTCTAAATTTGGGTATGTGTCTTTACTGTATCACAAGAATGAAACTTTTGACAAGTTTGAATTGGCAGAGGTGAGAAACAATTAGGTAGATTCATTAAGAAGCTTTGGATTGAGGTATGGAATACCTTGTGGATAGATTCTTAAGATATTTATTAGAAAATGGGTTTACATGACATTTGACTACACTTGGAATTCCACAACAGAAATGTATAATTGAGAAAAGTTATATGACCTTATTAGATGTGGTCGAGTACTTGATGAGTTGTACTACGTTATCCTTGTCCTTTTAGGGGTATACACTATGAACAATGTGTCATCATCTAAATGATTATAACTAAAATAGTTCATAAGGTCCACAACTCACTCTGGAAAGGGTTAGAAAATCTTTTTGAAGTATGTAGTTGTAGGATATTAAAAAGAGACACTAGAACAAATTTTCTACCATAAAATAGAGTCTTTATTTCCACATAAGCAACATTTCTTAAAGAAAGTCAAATGTAGGACTTTGTGCCTTGAAAAAAAATGATGCTAATAGAGATGACGTCTGATTTGATCAATCGGGCAGTTTTGAGTATGGAAGGTGTTCAAATCTAGGCAAGTAAATCATTAGACATTCAACAACCTAGAGAGCCTCGTCGTAGTGGGAGAATCATTCTACAAACTGAGAGGTAGGTTGGTGAAGCCTTTAAGGCTAAAGCCATTGATGTTGATGGTGATCCTACAATATACAAAGAGGATATAAAGGATGTTGATGTAGACTTATGAAGAAGGGCTATGGACACTGAGTTGGAGTCTTTAACTTCTAAAAAAGTCTAGAAACTTGTGGATGTATCTAAAAGGATAAAACTAAGTAGAGCAAGTAGGTCTACAAGAAATTATGGAATGGATGCAAAGGTTGAAACTTTAAAGTTGGATCAGTAGCAAAAGGATACACACAAAAATAGGATAGTAGTTATGACGAAGCTTTTTTACCTATTGCGATACTGTTAATTCTATCATATTCTTATATTTATTGTTGATTATGTTAACTATGAGACATAACAAATAGATGTGAAGATTACAATCAACAAAAGGATGTCAAGATTGCTTTACGAGATTGTAATCTTGAGGATTGCATCTATAGGATAAAGTCTGTAAGTTGCTTAAATCCATTTATGGATTAAAGTGTGCTTCCCACTCAAATCAAGATAAGATTCCATGAAGTTGTGAAATCATATGGTTTTGAGTAGATTGCTAGAGAACTTTATGTTTATAAATGCCTTATTAGTGGGAACGTGATTACTTTGGTATTTTTATTTTAATGAGTTATGAAATAGATTATTGGTCAAGGTTTGATTATTCAAATGGATTCACATGAAAGAACTTGGAAGAAGCTAATTATGTTCTAGGTATTTTTCTCTTTAAGAGATGAAAAGAACAAAATGATAGTTCATCCTAAGTGACATACATAGAAAAAGTTCTCAAAAAAGTTCTTCAGTCTAGAATTTTAAGAAAGGCTTGACACCAAGCAGTTTAGAATTACTCTTTCTAAGGACAATTGTACAATGACATTAGGAAAAAGATTACACATAGAGAAAGTCACTTACATTTTGATCGTAGGGAGTCTCATGTATGCTTTGCACTAGACCAAATATTTATTATATAGTTTGTATGGTTAGTCATTGTCTGTTAAATCTAGGTTTGAAAATTGGACGCCACTCGAGCATACACTCACAAGTATCTAAGGAAAACATAGAATTGTATGCTACTGTATTCATTTTAAACAAAAGGTCGTTCAAGAAAGTCAACATTAGGGTTTGTCTTTACTATAATGGGTAGTGTCATAGTATGAAGAACCATTATAGAGAAGCATTAAGCTAAGCTATATTATAGGCTTAACGATGGAGGGCTGAAGAAGTGCTTACCAATAGGGCATCTAAGGAATTGTGTGGTTGAGAAATGTTCCTGAAAAAAACAATAGTATCATATTACAATAATGTTGCAACTATGGTTGTTACTGAGGATTCAAGACACCACTAGAGGAGTAAGTACATGAACATAGAGCATCATGTCATTAAAAGCTTTGTGGAGAGTAGAGATGTGATAGTATACAAGATTAATAAATCTTATTTTTTATAGAGTTATTTTATACTTAATTGCATATATTTTTGCTATGTTCTAGGCATTTTAATTTCACTTTCCTCAATTTTGTTTTATTTTTATTTTATTTTAATTGATTTGATTCTGTTTACTTTTATATCAACTTAATTTCATTTTATTTAATTTTAATTTTAATTTTTCCTCCTAATTATTTATTTTTCCTTACTTATATAGGCAATTCAAGTTAAAAAGGAGCTTAATAGAGTTTTGGAACTTAAATGAATTAAAAGGGAGGATAAATGTATAAGAAAATTCAAAAATAGATGTGACTAAAACAAGTGCAATCCAGGAAGAAATGACTTGTAATCTAGAATGTTGATCGTGCAACGACCCTAGTTACATGGTCGTTACTTAACTGTAGAATTATATACTTAATCATATCTTATCATAAAATACTTACATTTATGGGGATATTTTTAACTTAATAATAATTTTCTAAAACAAATTCTTTTAAAATATTCCTAAATGTAAAATAAGCCTTTTTGAAAAATTTCTAAAACTAAACATCATTATAATTTTCTTACTAAAAATTTTACATACGTTTGTTGTTATACGTACATACAAACATACATACATACATATTTTACTTTAAAACTATTGCTGAAGAAACACTTTGTAAACGGTATCCTTATCCTTCGCCACCATCCATCCACCTCTTGCCATTGCCCATTACGTGTTGCTGGCATGTTTCTTAACTAAAGCATGAATATATATGAGTGAGCTTTGCTAAGCAAGTAGGAATACATACTTGCAAAACTTAACATAAAACATTTAAAACATGCATAAACTGATTATGCTCTATAACGAACACGTCTTATGTATCTATCTTATCATGTTTAATGGCTCTGAGTGTTTGTACTGATCACACACGATCTTCGAGAAGTAGGGTTCGCTAAGGTCCCTAACAATCCTAGATCATAAGTTGAACTGAACCAAAAAGAATGCCTCCTCATAGGTCGAGAGGTCTTAAATCCTCCCTATAGGTTGAAAGGTTGGTAAGACACTCTTAACTTAAATTATTCATTTCACTTGAATTAATATATGTATGCAATATGACATGTTACTACATAATATCACATAACGTAACATAACCATGCCTAACATAAGGTGAATACACAATAAAATTTAATATTGCATTACATCACATAATATATAGCATAACGTAAGCATGGCATATCTTATCATAGCATGACATAACATGGCATAACTTATTGTTATAGCATGACATAACATGGCATAACACTCATGATTCATTTTCATGATTGTCATAAAACATCTAAAAATGCTTTAATTTGAAAACCGTAATTTTCATGTTGTAGGCGAGATTCCTACTTACTTAATTTCTGAAAATAAGATCTGTTAACTTATCACATACTTATCCAATAATCTTAGATTCTGTAGAAAAACACCTATTAAGAGTGTGAGCTTAACTAGTTTTATACTAATTAGTTTAGCATATCATAAAAAGGAAATTAAATCGTTTCTTAAGAATTTCCTTTTATTAACTAACAGACCACTTGAGTAGTTAAAAGGATTAATTAAATTTAAATCCTTATAACTTAGATTTCTTGTCAAAATTATTTTTTTAATTTCATGCTTAATGTTGGATAATTAATTAATTAATTTGTAATTAATTAGTTATCTTTTCCTTAGTACTTAGCTTAATAATTTCTTACACTACCTATATTGGGCTCATTTTCATTCAAAGGTTGGTTTGAATATGAATAATGTTATTGGGCCCATAAGCTCATGTCTATTTACTACTCATTTCATTAGGCCCAATATGGCGCTCTAGCACTAAGGGCGTTCTATGATATTTGAGCACTAACTACTGGAAATTTTGTTCTAAGAATTCGCTCCCCATAATTGTTATCATAACATAGCAATCAACAACTTGGTTTCTACGATTTCTCTTTTTTGAGATCTGCTAAAAACTTTATGTGCTATGTTTCATTGAAAGCCATATTTTAAATTGAAGTTCAAATTTGATAAAATTGTGAACTATAGACTCATATAGCTTTTTAAGTGCTACTATTCCTTTGTTGATTGTAAATTGTGGTTCTACCACTAAACATATGTTTTGCTTTGAAACTAGTATTGAAAATGTATCTTTTTGATATTTTAAAAGCCATTGTAAAATGTATGCCAAGGACAATATTAATAAAAGTATTCTTTATGAAAGATCCTTATTTTGATGAGGACTAAAACTTTCTTTTCCTTTAAAACTCTATTTTTTTCCTTAAACATCTTAGTTTGTAGTGATTTTGTAAATTTTACTAGTTAAAACATTTTTCTAAATCTGTTTTAAAGTCCACTTTAGAGGCAAAATTTCTAAAAATTTTTCTTCATGAAAGTTCGTCTCATCAAAATCTAAAACTTTTTGATTTTGCAAAAATCATATTTTGGACTTTTTGAGGGTTGTTTTGCCTAAAAATCTAAATTCCGCTACAGATGTTGCAACCAATGTTGCAACATCTCGTAAAACACTTAGAAACAGTTTTAGAATCAATCCCAAATGGCACTAAAATTGCTAAAACAAGTTTGACATACAATAAACTGAACATCTTAACTGTTGGAAATCAAATATAAGCAGAAACATAATCCCCACTATTGATATTTGTCACGCCTCGGAGTACGGGAGGTGACGTGGTGGTTTAATTAAGTTAATTAAAATGAGGATTTAGTTAAAAACAAGGTTTTGGAATCAAATTTATAAGTAAAAATGTGATAATTTGAAAGTCGTTTGAATAGAATAAGTTAAAGGAATAAAATAAATCATCATAATAATTAAACAAATAGAAATAACATTAAAATAATTAAATATGGGGTGGAACGCGTATGAGTCCCACTGGCCCACATATTGTGCACACACATATGATACTGGCAATATTATGATACAATCACAGTCCAAAATAAAAGAGAAGTTAAAATCTTACATGCCTTGAATTGTAATTTAACCTACCAAGCTCTTCTACTGATCGTAAGTCTGGTCGGCGGACTCTTCTCTAATCCTATGCTGATATCCACCTAGGGTTAAGATTTTAAAACAGATAAAATGTGAGCGAAAGGCTCAGTAGGACTATATTTAGAAATTATTCAACTTTAAAAGAAATTTCTTAAGATCAAATAAACATGTAGAAACGAACTGGAACCATCATCAAATAGATAATTAAATAAGAAATT
>CAMOHE010049641.1:16233-88685 GCA_946598075.1 Artocarpus hirsutus | reverse complement strand
ATGAGCATTAAAAGAAACTATTATCATGTCTCCCATGGAGACTTTTAGAAAATAATGTTAACATAATTGAGGGGGCAAATGGGGTAAGTTGTAGAAGAAGATGAAAGAAGCATTAAAAAGGTGGTTGAGAAAACATATCGATATCTCCTAGTAGTTGAAGCTACTTAATTAAGCATCAATGTAGCGAGACAAGATTGGTAGAAGTGAGTGATAGGTAGATTTAAAATATTTACTACGGAGACTTAGTAAAAATACTAAAGTGACATTTTATTCATATGATTTTACAAAAAAAATCATACCCGTTAAAATAACGGGTGTTTCAATGTCATTTAAAAAATTTTAAATGACACAAACAAAATGTCATGGATTTTTATGAATAAAAAAATAAAAAAATAAATTGTTTTTATTATCATTATCTTAAATTAATTTTAATTATCATTATTTAATGAATGCCAATTTTTTAAGGGATAATACCAGGTTTTTCATGAAATTTGAATGACCAAGTTTTTTTTATTAAAGGTATAATAGCAGGTTTAAATTTGAAGAGTTGTAACAAAAAAAAATAATGATTTTTAACATGATAATAGATAAATAAAAACAATCAACAATATATTAAAGAAAACTCAAAGCCAAACATCATTATTAAAATTTAGGCTTTGAAGTGCATAAACACATAAGTAGAATAATCATAATAATCGATACAAATCATCCCTTCGTAAAAAGCAATTATATTTCGTTAAGTAATGTATTCGAACAACTCATGTGCATCTTGCAATCGGCTATCAGCGACAGCAGGGCAATCCTAGATGCATCTCTCATTAAGCCACTTGCAACAACAGATCAACACTGAAACTAACAGAGAACAAAAATATTGAATTGTTATAGTCAAAGTCATGGTCAATCAATAAACCAACATCTCTAAAAAATAGAGATCAATCAGTAATTTAAGAAAATGGACAAAAAGAAGATAAACCAACATCTCAAGCAAACAATGATGGAAAAAGTAAGACGGAAGCCTTGAGGACTGAAGATATAGAAAAGCATGAAAACATAGAGTGAAATGCTGAATTTCAAAGAAAGCACTTTTGAATATACATTTATCTAGAGGCCATGGAAAACGTGTACCCAATTCACACTGTAAAGAGTCTCCACAATTTCAACACTTCTGTTTGCGCACTACAGCAGCAACCAGACATCCACAGAAATGAAGAATATGTGACTCAAAAGGAAAAGAAAAAGAAAAAGAAAAAAAAATAAATTAGACAGAAATTGATACAGCCTATCATGTGGGTGATTGTGCTTAACATTAAATTCACTAAACTCAAACAAAAATGATAGCCCAAATTTTGTGCTTATCAACCCAAACTTGCAAAGATAATAATAGACCCAAGAAAAGAGATATAGTATAACTTCTTCCAGTCTTTCCCATACTTCCGATATCCATCACAAAAGCACTCTTCCTTACTCCACTGAGATCCCAACTTATCTAATAGTCTTTTCTTAATTTGATCGTCGCTTTTTGCTGCTTAGTGAAACTCTCGTAGGGTGTAGAGAGGGAAAAAGTGTTGTGTGAAGTTAAAACAAAGCAAGCAAGCGCCAACATTTTACAAGGAAAACTGCAAAATTGTAAACAAAAAACAAGGGCTGGTGCCACTCCTTTTTTTTTTCCCTTTGGAAGTTAAAACCATGCCAACGCCAAATTCTTCATATTTCTTTTATTGCTTTTTTTATATCTACCTTAAAACGTGGATGCTGTCACTTTATTATCGCTCTCTCCTTTTGTCGGTTGTTAAAAAAAAAACTGTGCTGAACTTAATATATATGTACATTTTTTTAATACAATTACAGTTGTAATATTTTGTTTTGCTAAAATAATTTTCAAGAACTCTTTCTGAATTTAAATTTTAACAATTGATTTTTAATGTTTCATTAACTTTTTTTTTTTTAAGGAAATTAATGTCAAAATTTGGTACACTCATGATTTGCTTGTTGCTACATGATTTTTTTCAGTCAATATATAAATTTATCTATCCTTTTTGGTATTAAAAAACTATATTCAATATAAATGAAAAAATAAGAACTGACCAAAATATGATTGTAAAACATGGGACGAGACATATAATCATGGGACCATAACAATTCCATGAACTAAAATCAGAAAAAAAGAAAAACGAATCTCAAAAAATTTGTCTACTGCCTTCATAACTTGAGCAAACTCCCTTCGTATAAACTCCAAGAAAGAGGAGATCAACATAATTGGCAAAATGTCACCTTGAAGCCCAAAACTTCGTGAAGTTCAGTTTAGATCTCCTTCTGTGAAGTTCATCTCGAAGGCTAGATCTTCTTTCCCTGTCGTTGCTGTCTTGCAAGACCCACACAAACTTCGGCGGGCCCATCGTCAGTGAGATACATAGTCGATGGCCTAGTGAAGTGATCGATAATTTTTTATATTTATGTATAAATATAGTATTTCTCATCTATTGGTGGTTTAATGAAGTCGCCACTAAATTTTTTCATTTTTAGAGAAATACTGTATTTTTCGATTATCAGTGACATCGCTACATCGGCGATGTCCAATGACATTGTCGGAAAATAGTAGTGTATTCCAAAGAAATACTATGTTTTCATCCTTTTCAGTTATAATAGGCTAATCAACACACTCACCAATTTTGTTGGCTTCAAAAGCACTAAACTTTTGGTTTGTTTCTCTATACCTTACTTATATAAATCAATTTTGGCTAAAGTCTTATAATACTAACCAAATCATGTGTAAACATTATAGGTAAGAGAAACCCAATAACTAACGACCAGTAGTGTTTTTTTATTTTTTTTATTTTTATTTTTTGGTTAAATGAAAAGATTGATAGATATTTAGTAAAACCATAGGATGAATATTTTGAAATTTGGAGAGAATTTTTATGACATTAAATTTACTACATTTTTCTAATAATGTTGTAAAAGCATGGATATGATGACATTTGACAATTAAATGTCCTCTTAAAGGCTTTTAATGACATTTTTAGAAAAATGTCATAGGTTTTCTATCGTGAAAACTATTTTTTGTTGTAGTGAAGTGGGGGTTAATAGTTTTTAATAAATTAAATAAAGATAAAAAATAAATAAAACCTTAAAATAAAATTGCCCAAGACTTAAATAAAAACTCTCAAATCAAAATAAAATAAAACAATAAATAAACCACAGTTTAATGTAGTACCTTTAAATTTAGTAATATAAAACTGTCATCATCATCATTCCAACTCTCAACACAATCTTAATACAGTCACAAAAAGTAACATAAGATTCTTACATTATCATAAAGTATATTCTTTAACAAATGAAGCAATTCCACATATACAGCTCCATAGCTTTTTCAACTATGTTTCTTGTCACCACCTCACACATTGTGAGTCCTTAAAAGATAGAAATATAGGAAAATAAGCAGCAACATAATCAGTAGGGAAAACTATTACTCACCTTTAGGATTCTGTTATTACCATATTAAAACCTGTATAGTTAGTTAATTCTCAATATTATTCATCAATATTATTATGTTCAGTTTCGATGAATACCTTATGATCATTCTTACCAATTTTTCATACATATATATATATATATACACATATTAATTCAAGATTCAATTATGTTCATCTGCATCCACCATGCAATATCATATCACTCAACTCAACGAAACCCAAATGGGTGCGTTTGACCACCCTCCAACATTCCAAGGGTGTTCTGGTGAAGGGACATCAAGCCTCGAGTCCTCACCAAGTCGATTCTTGTGCAGTACATTTTAGGACTTTCGACCCAAGGGAGCGCCGTAGCCTCCTCTCTATTTTTCCTTTTAGGGTATTCGTGCCCAAGGACGTAACCGCCGTCCTCTTCATGTCTTACTATTCTTTTATATTCAATTGTTATTTATAGAGTCAATTTTTCTAACCATGCTTTTAAATTTACAACAACGTGTGTCAAATCATTATGTTCCTCGCTATTCATTACAAGACGAGTTCCACACCATCATGTTATAGTATAATCATATACATTTAAAATACCATATATATGTCTTGCAACATAAAACAACCAAATTTTAATTTACCAAAATCTCACAAAAAATGAATTATAGAATCCCTACCTCTTAGCGAATACCATGCTGATAACTTTCAGCTCACAATACTAGGCTCACCACGTAAGCTCCAAGTACTTTGTTATCCTACGACATACAAAATAACCATACTTTAACTAAATTCCTAATCCATCATGCAATGAAAAACAGATGAGTTTGGACTAACTGATTGGCCTGCCAATTAGTTGCTTTCCGCCTATTGATCAAACTACATATTTCAGACCTCTTTGCTAGCTTGCTGACAAAAGAATTTATGGAAATCTAGTTTTCCATGTTCAAAGGTTTCAAACTTTACAATTTAATCCTTTTATCAACTTCCAGAACATAGAAAAAGCATAAAAACTATGAAATATCATACTTAAATACATATAGATCATGTTTCTTAAAATTTTCATACTCAACATATAAATCTAAACCAAAAATCAAAACTTTTCAAAAATAACTCAAAAACTCATTTTAAACAAAGATGTATGTAAATCAAGCTTCAAAAACGTTGTATAATTACCCACAAACATCATAAACACATTTCTCACAATTCTCATACCAAAACATAGATTTAAAGCAAGGCTTTTAGCTTAGAAAACCTTACCTTAAACTTGAAGAAAATCGTGATTTTGATTGTGAACATACTTGATCTTGTTTTGTGATTTTGGAAGATCTACTAAAATAACTTTGGATTCCTCTCTTGATTACCTTGAAGCTAGGTTGATGATCTTTGATCTTGAAGAAATCAAATAGAAAAAGAAGAGAGAAAATAGAGAGGAAAAGAGAGAGAAAGAAATAGAGTCTCGTGAGAGGAGAGAATAAAAGAAGAAAAGAAAAGAAAAAGAAAGGAGGTATGGAGACAATGGAGGTTGACATATAAAAATCAAGTCTCCATCATAGACTTTTGGAGCAAATAATTCCAAATCGTAGTTTTGTAATTAAATTAAGATTCCAAGAGTATTTCGGTAAATATACTAAATAAGTATAGAAAAATTTTAAAAAATTTAAAAATAGGTAGAGATAAATAATATGAAATAGATTTTAGATAAAAACAAATTTTAATTGACACATTAGTAATTAATTTAATTATCATAATACCAGTTAGAAAAATAACGGGTGTCACAACTCTACCTCCTTAAAAAAATTTAGTCCTTGAAATTTCAAGTCTAATAATATTAGTAAATATCACAATTCCATTATGATTCCACTTTCGATTCTAACTGTCAATTGTATTTTTCTCGAATGTGGATTACCATATTTCTACTTATTTACTTGAAATATCAATATCTCAATAAGAGTGTTTCTAGCATGTTATAAATTCACAACACTGTACTATGGTTTAAGAAACTGATCAGAAAGGTACACATGTTAATCATACCATTTTTTTCCAATCCTTCATGGACCGTGATCTACAATTATATTGTGTAGAATACAACACTTTTTGGAGACAAAAATACTAACAACTACATCAAAACCTAAAATTACACACAAAAAGAGAACACCAAACAATTACAACTTCGGATGCCACTAGAGACTTTCTCCCAAACTAGCACACACCACACCTTTTTTTTCCTTAATTTTTTACTCTGCTGGAACACTTTGCCGTGAATCAATTGGAAGAAGGAGAACTTATTTGTAGTTGAGAGAAACTTGGGCCAACATCAAAGATACAAAGCACACCATGCCAACAGTGTCTACGTTTGTTGTCCCTATTTTTCTATTTTTATGTTTTTCTGTTATTTATTTGACATATTATTCAAATTTAATGTTAAAACACATAAATAAGACCTAAGGATTAAAATTAATAATACAATTCACTTAAGTGTTAAAATTTAAGTGAGGATAGTCAAGAGGACATTAGATTTTGAATCATGGCGATACTTGGCATTAATCAGATCATAGTAGCTTTTGATAGGTTATCATGCTATAAGCATATTTTCATTGGTGAGATAGAAAGGGTATCTGATTGGGCATGGGCCGTGTTGATTCTTAGCATGAAGAATAGTTGAATGGTTGATAATATTTAAATTTTATTTTTGGTAGACGTCCAAACATTTCAAAAAGTGAAAATTTTGTTTTTTGTAGTACATTTAAGAGCATGGTTGGAACCACAAACCGAAATTACTACATATATGTACACTATTTAACTCATTATAATAACATGAAAACTTTTTTACAAAAGGGTATCATAGCACTATTTTGTTTTGGAACTTTAAACCTAATAGATCATATCAAAATTACAATAATTTCCCTCCAAAAAAATTACAATGGTTTTCGTGACCTCAAATTTTTTGTTTTTGTTTTTGTTTTTCTTCTTAAACTTTTTGTAAGTTTTTTTATTAATATTAAAAGAATAGTAGATTTATAAGGTGCTTGATAAAATTAGTTAAAATCAATTTTTTGGTTAGAAAATAATATAAAGTTCTCACATGCTACAATAAAAGACAAAGAGTTCTTAAACACTATAGCATTTTGAACCAAAAAAATTGGTTTTAACCTTATTAGTGTAAGATAGATATATTTAGGATGCAAACCTAGTTAAAATATAAATTTTTCTTTATTGTTTGGTGATTATTCCCTTGGATTCGTTTAAAAAATATTGTAGATAACGTGGGAATAAAGAACTATTTGGTGGTAACATTTTTCCATTGCAATATTTTCCCCAAATAAATAAATGAATGCCCGTGTATGTAAAAAGCGTCGATGTACGGGAAAGAAACATAAAATGAAGCTTCTCTCAAGGAAGCTTTTAATTTTTTTTTTATTTAATTAAAACAATCTTATTTAATCTCATATGATTATAACCCTATTATTAATAAAACAGTTGAATTTAATCTAAGAAGGACACTATGTTGAGACTCGTAGTTTTGTAACTAATAAGACTTTAACTACAAGGATGAAAAGAATTTTTCAATTTAATTAATAATTTTAGCTTAAGTATGAATAGCAGCCAGCCAAAAAAAAAAAAAAAAGATAGTATTAGTGCAAAAAAAAGAAAAGGAAAAAAAACCCAGATATATGGCAAATAATTACTGAACCAGATATGTTTTTTTATTTTTTATTTTTTTGGATTCTCATTTAATTACATTCCAAAATGAACTTTCAACCTTGCTCCACAAATTGGACGACAAGATCACTATTCTAAAATCAAAATCATAATACAAAATTGAAATTCTATAACAATATGTTTAGTAATCGGCTAAAACTAATTCTTTGTCTCCTTGGCGTTATTTTCTTCTAAGTTATGTGAAAGTGTTGATGTTAACATTACCAACAATTCGGGCCCTGTTATAACTCAATTTTCAATTATCAAAGGTCAGCATTCTACGTTGACAACCTGAAAGTTAGGATCCTCGATGTAAACTTGATCCAAGTAATTTAAGGAGCTTTAAATGGTCTAAAGCAACAATTTGTTATTAGCTTAAGAATAATTCTTAGCTTCATAAACACATCCTAGTAAACACTATTATAGACAGATGGTTATACGACGGTTTAAAATTGTCTGTTGTCTAAAGATAAGATGATAGTTAGCCAAACTGTTGTCTAATCTATCGTCATAATATGTGGTACATATTAAAAAACCGTCGTCTAATGAATGTGTGAAATATCACAAGCGTGCATAAAAAAGCATAGTAGACGACATTTATTATAAAATTTTTGTAAAGTTCAACAAAATATAGTTATTTTAGTTTAAAATTTTTATTTCACCACGTCCACCCTAAAAAAGGGTTTCAAGCTCCACCACTGATTGTCATTTTACATGAAAGAAATAAAATTTTAATTTCTGAGGTGCTTGACAAGTTGGTTCCAAGCAACCGATTCCAACTAACAAACAACATAAAGCTTCTAACTGCTATATAAAAAGTAAAAAGTTACTACAATATAAAGTTTTTATACTTTATATTTTTTAAACCAAAATTTTCAGTCCAATTGTTGTTCTAAACACACTATTCATCTTCAAAGACTGTTGCCTTGCATGTTCACAAAACAACATGATTTTAGGCTATGGACTCGTTTTCGTTTGGTTGAACGATAGGCGGTTCGTCTTAGCGCTAGGATAACATTTTTTTTTAAAAAGGTTCAGTTTTCGTTCGTTGCTTTTCCACCTTACGTTTCCCATACAAAGCCACGGAAAAATGAAAATTTGACACCACTAAATCAGCGACTGTCCACATAACCCCACCAAAGGTATATAAGACAATAATAAATAAAAGATGAAGGAAATTTCTATAATAAAATATCGCATTATTGATGGAGATCCTCCTATGTTTTCATAATCAATCTATTTTGTATACTTTGATGTGATTTTGATTATGATTAATTTTGTGAAAATAGTGTTGAAACTTATAAGTTTAAATTATATATAAAATTATATATATAAAACAAAAATATGTTACAATTTATATATTTTATATGTTATAATGTTTCGGCTCATTTTTTAATTCAAATTTTTTTGTCAAACACTCTTAAAGTGTTTAAAAAATATGATTAGGATTAAAATTTTTAGACTAACTTTGTAGTATATAAAAGTTTTTCAATATAGCTTATATTTTTTGAGAATTTAATAGTGTGGCCACCAAACGCCTTTATATCTAACGGTGAAAAATTGGAAGTTAGTAATATAAAGCCTGATCTTAAAAAAAAAAAATCTAAATAAGAAATTTTTCAATGAATAAGTTGGTTCTCTAAAATTAAAAAGAGAGAGATTATACCAAAAAGTTGTTTGAAAAAAAAAATCAATTAAAAATATGGTCAAACAACTCTCGCTCCAAATCGTGCCACGTGTTCCTCCAGGGGCCAGTTCTTTGCTACAACAGTACGGCAAGAAAAGACCCAAATAATTCAACGACCGTGTGATTCAACCGTCTTTCCAAAGTCTCCTCTTTTACTCCACTCCACAAGTCCAACCTCCCCTCTCTCACTCCAAAGCCTTCAACTTTCTCTCTCTAGAAAAGCTTGGTCGCCACCTTTCCCGGCGATCGTCCGCCATGGATGTGGCGGCCACTCACCTCGTCTGCTTTGGAATCGAGCCTCTTTGTCGGAGCTTCCCGGACCGGAGATCATCGCCCTACAGAGCATATCGGATTCCCAAACGGACAGGGCAGGTTTTCGCCGTAGCCACAGAGCCTAAGCCGGTTGGGACCGGCTCGGCGAAATCTCCGACTCCGAACGGCGTTAATAGCTACGCAAGGTCTCCGTCTTCCAAAGCCGTCAATGGAATTTCCACGGTGAGTTGATCGGTGCTTTTTTGTGGAATTTACCATTGTTGAAGTTGATAATTGGTTATGTTAAATTCTTGTTGTGAAAGAGAAGATGAACTGAGGATTTTTATAGGAACGAAATGCAGTTTTCCAATTTAAATTAAAATTTTAAGACTCAATTTTGTATCTGCTTAGTAGTTAGTGGGAATTTTTTGGTCAATTTTCCAAACAGTGGAAGTTATAAGAGGTTCAATTGTATTTGCATTTCTTGGTTTTTGGAAATGGCAGAGAATAGGAGATGTTTCGCAGGAAATAAAGAGAGTAAGGGCGCAAATGGAAGAGAACGAAGAATTGGCAATACTCATGAGAGGTCTCAGAGGACAGAATTTAAGGGATTCGCAGTTTGCGGAGGATAACATTCAGATTCGTCTTGTTGAGGTATTTGTGGTTGCCATTACTTTACTGTTTGCATTTTTGGGTTGAATGATATTTGGTTACTTTTCTGTAATTTTTCTATAATGTATCCGCATGATAAATTATTCGAGTCTCTCATATTGTGATGAGAGTAGTAAATTTCATGCCTGAAATAGGGGGAACAAAGAAACAAAGGAAACAAAGAATGGGAAAGTTAAGAATGCAAGACCTTGATACTGATTATGCACTTTAATTATATACTTTGAAGAATTAAAAAAGTAAAATAAGGTCCCAATAAACTATCCCACACATAAATTGTTAAGCTATTCCCCAAAGCTTTGAATAACATATGTTGTAAGTTGGAGGCTAGTTTCTCTTTTAAAGCATTAAAAATTAAGCACAAATATATTGTAAAGGGATGTTGTTCTTTATGCTTTTTTCCTTGTGAAGCCCTGACAAACAAAGCTTTCAAGTCGGAAAAGCCGCTTGCTGTTATTGTTGGTTGGTGATATATGTGCTGTTTGCCCTTACATAGGTAGATGAAAGCAGCGAATTTCTCCCTCTGGTATATGATCCTGCTAGCATCTCTGCTTATTGGGGAAAACGTCCACGCGCTGTCGCTACACGTATTGTCCAATTATTGTCCGTTGCAGGTGGTTTTCTTTCACGTATTGCATGGGATGTCATAAACAAGAAGGTCAAAGAGGTAAAATTATTTGTCAGCTTGCTTTTATTTTTAAGTTGTTGGTATTGTATTAAATTATGGACAAGTTCACCCAAAAAAAAATCTTCTGAGACAACTAATCAATCCAAGGGCATCAACCATGTTCATATATTATTTAAGATATGAATTTTGTCAATTTCATGTATCATTTATTTGTCCATTTCCTTTTTTTTTTTTTTTTTTTTACCTCATTGCTCCACTACGGTTACAGTGGCACAAATTTTATCCATCTTGTGGCGACAAAATATGAACCTTTTGACTTCTAGAACTTCCTATGCATCTACAATCTAAGGAATGTACTGTTTGGTTTTAACATTTATGTTCTTGTTTTTCTTGTTCTCAGAATGAAGTTGCTAGAGCGATTGAGCTAAGGGAGATAGTAACCTCTTTGGGTCCAGCATATATCAAACTTGGGCAAGCATTAAGCATTCGACCGGATATACTGTCGCCAACTGCAATGACTGAGCTGCAAAAGCTTTGTGATAAGGTAAAATTTTTGTGGGCTTTTGTTGTCTGTTCAATGTTGAGAGATATTATCAAGTTGAATTCAAATCAGGTAGAAGTCATCCTTTACATAAGTGGCTTGAGAAACAAATAAGTGAGGTAATCTATTGAGAGGTTTTCAAGTATATGACAATTAATGACAGTTGCTACATTAAGTTAGTAATTCTTAGCAAAAATCAGACTAAAAACTGCCTGTCTGTGATTTTCTTCATTTGCTTTTTGAAGCTGATTTTTCCGTTTGGTTGTGAAGGTTCCTTCATTCCCAGATGATGTAGCCATGGCTCTAATTGAGGAGGAGCTTGGTCAACCGTGGCAGAATATCTACTCTGAACTCTCATCTTCTCCAATTGCTGCTGGTAATATCTCTGATATTCATTTTAAAAGATTATGGTCTCTGGTTGTAATAAAAAAGTTTAACCTTTTTGTATTTGGAAAAAAAATCCTGTTTTCCTTTGTTTTTGAGGATATCAGATCCTGTTTCCTTGTAATTGCTTAATTATCAATGAAAGGTTTTTTCTTATAAAAAATATGAAAAAAGAAATAATCACATAGTTTAGTCTTCTGAAGTTCATGGCTAGTATGTTATTAAATCTCATGGTGTAAATCCATGGCAGCATCCCTTGGACAAGTGTACAAGGGCCGATTGAAAGAAAATGGTGATATGGTGGCTGTTAAAGTGCAAAGGCCTTTTGTTCTTGAGACTGTAACAATTGATCTCTACATCATACGGAATCTGGGTTTGGTTCTGCGAAAATTTCCTCAGGTAGTTTTTTTCCTATAACATCCTTAAGAGTAACTAAACTCCCTCAAATACTTCTTTGATGTAAATGGGGTGCATGTAGCATTAATGATGTCTTTTCCTCTCCTTGATCCTTCTTGTTGATTCATTTCAGATTTCCGTAGATGTTGTTGGATTGGTTGATGAATGGGCAGCCCGTTTCTTTGAAGAGCTGGATTATGTTAATGAAGGTGAAAATGGAATGCTTTTTTTTGAGATGATGAGGAAGGACCTTCCACAGGTGACACTTTTCATCTTGCTTTTGTTATCTCCAAACTTCATTTTTATTTTATTGATATTAAGTATAATATAAAAAAGATGATCAAACTACATCTTAGCGGGAACTAGATGCTATTCTGTTCTTGCTAAACATTATATTTTTCTTGGACAATTGGCACCATTTAAATTCAACAATATTGTAATCTAGAGTTGTACTGACGGAACTGCATGCTGCAGCTAATTTGCTAGCCTTTTATTCTATGTAATCATAGGATGTACTAGTGGTTTATACTTGTTTGTTTAAAAGTCGTGCTAGCCAAGGATTGCAACAAAAAATTTACTTTGTTTATTATTGTTGTTGTTGTTGTTGCTTGTTTGTTTGTTTTTGTTTTTATGTTTTCTTTCTCCTCGCAGCCTTGTGGGGGCAGATGGAGCCACTCACGGACTAGGGTTGGCGGCCACCCCCCCTGAACTTTTGTTTTCATTTAGATTTGTAAATAAAATTTAATAAAACTAGTGTTTCATCCTTCTTAAAATTGCACTTAGCCCCTCTTGAAATTTTATTTAGTCTCCCCTAAAATTCTCCATCTCTTTATTTGCTCCAGCTCCGCCTTTTCTGACTAATTTTTCTGGTTCTGCCCCTGTGTGGAAGCACTCATGTTTAGTTGTACTCATTTCTTGAATTGACACAAAACTATTTATCTGAAAGAATAATTCAGATAGATGTTTGCAAGAGTGCATCAGACAGTATAGAAGATTCTTTTTTCAATTTGTATTCATTGATCTTAATCTCAACTCTCAAGTATTTTTGAAAGTGCATTGGTCAAAAATGCATTTGGTGCCTTTTGAAGTTGTTAGTAGGAAAACTAATAGGAGTTTGATATTACTGAAAGTTATTTTTCCTTTTAAACACTCATGATCCCAAGGAATAGCTCGAGTGGCCATAAGTCCTTTTTTCCTTTTTTCCTCTCATAATTTCCTAGCAAATTTTCCTCTAAATGACAATTTTAACATCGTGTTCCTTGTAGCATCTTGCATAAAAGCTTTTAATGCTTTTTTTATGTGCTACAGGTTGTTGTCCCAAAAACATACAGCAAATATACATCAAGAAAGGTTCTCACTACTCAATGGATAGAAGGAGAAAAGCTTTCACAAAGTACAGAAAGTGATGTTGGAGAATTGGTCAATGTTGGGGTCATCTGCTATTTGAAGCAGGTAATTTGTCAATAGGCTTAGAAATTATATATATAGATATATATATGTATGTATATATATATATATATATATATCTTGGTACGTTTTACGTGATTGGTTTATTTATTTATTTTTTTTAAGAAATACTACTTATTAGGGCATATATTTTTACTGGAAAGAGAATCTTGTCTACTAGTTTTTCCATGCTAACTGAGTGATTATTAGGCTCTTAACTTATGCAAATTCCAAAGCAATGAGGGTTTTGTCCATTATTGTGTTAAAGGTTTGGACAGATCCTTATCTATTATATGTTGAAGTCAGTTAATTCGTTTTTCATTTTTATTTACAGTTACTTGATACTGGGTTTTTTCATGCTGACCCGCATCCTGGAAATTTGATCCGGACTCCAGATGGGAAGCTAGCTATACTTGATTTCGGTAACAATCTACTTCATTAAGTATACCAAAATAATCTTTCTGCATCAACAAAATGCACACATTTTCATTTAATTACATAGCTTATATGCTGTTCTACATTCTTAAGTTGTATTGACTTTTCAGTATTCTTAGATGCAGATTTACCTCTTATGACATAGGCATGCATAGGCACACACGCATTTAAACCAAAAAGGAAAAAAGCGAAGATGGACTTCTTTTTGTGAAAGTCAAACTAGACTTCTTTTAATTGAGAGCATTTTACCCTTATCCTTAGACAAGAATGTCTTATTACGACAAAGTTGAAACTCCTGATGTTTTGTCTTCGTACAGCCCCAAAATTTTAAAACATGTTAAAATGATATGATTAAGCTGAGATCCCATGCATTCACTTGGTCAAATAAAAATTTACGTGTCCAGAGCTAAGGTGGGGGGAAATGAGGGAACCTAAACTTTGAAAATGTTTATTGAAAATACACAATATGTGTGTGTGCATGTGCCTGCATCTTTACAATGTGGCATTTAGAATGCCATAGACCTTATGAAATTGAATAAAGTAATTTTGCCAAATCTTCAGTTTGTAATAACCATTACATGTTTCACTGAGAATAACTCATAACATTATCAATAGTTAGATAATTGCAGAAATTGCTTTGCAAATATACTATGACTTGTAATGTATCTGCAATCCAAAGATCTCTTGATCAATGTTGACGTTTTTTTGGTCTTAAATGCTCCAACAATGGTCGTATTATTTTTGAAGACTTGTTTATGAGCTACTTATTTTTCTATTATAGGTCTTGTCACCAAATTAACGGATGATCAGAAGTATGGGATGATTGAAGCAATAGCTCACCTTATACATCGTGATTACAAGGCCATTGTCAAGGACTTCGTTAAACTTGATTTCATTCCCGAAGGTGTTAATCTGGAACCTATTTTGCCTGTTCTGGCCAAGGTTTTTGATCAGGCACTTGAAGGTGGAGGAGCCAAAAATATCAATTTCCAGGAGCTGGCAGCAGACCTGGCACAAATAACATTTGATTATCCATTTCGTATACCTCCTTATTTTGCTCTCATAATCAGAGCAATTGGGGTACTTGAAGGCATAGCTTTAGTTGGAAATCCTGATTTTGCGATCGTGGATGAGGCCTATCCTTATATTGCACAGGTACATAATATTCTTATATGGAAACAACTATACTTGGACATTCTTATATGGAAACAGCTATACTTGGACATTCTTTATCGCATGGACATATGATGATGACCCAGGCACTGGTGCAAACACTATTTTGGCAGTAGTTTATCATGTCATTGCTGAAGTGTTAAATGGAAATGTACACATAAAAAGATATTATTTTAAATAGTAAATAATTGCTAACTGGTTAACAAATCACTTTTTGGTGCCTGGTCTGCATTTGAAGCTATTTGACTCGTGGCTTTATAAAATGCTTATTGATAGTTGTTATCTGAAGTGAAATAATTACTTCAGTTGGCCCTTTTCTCCATATTTGGTCTTAGTATTCAAATTTACGTGTATGCATACGATGTAGCCAACAAATTTTAATCTTCTTTTCCTGCCCCGTCAAGTTTGAAATAGTTTTTCTTGACCTGAAAAAGCTGTTAATGTATTTTGAAAATGGTAGCAACCTGTAGTTCCAAATAACAATTTTCCTAGTTGCTTGCTATGACTTCATTGTGTGGGTGGTTAACTCTTGTTTTCATCGTCAGAGACTCCTAACAGATGAATCCCCACGGCTAAGGAATGCTTTACGCTATACGATTTATGGAAAATCTGGAGAATTTGATGCAGAAAGGTTCATCGATGTCATGCAAGCCTTTGAGAATTTCATAACCGCGGCTAAAAGTGGAGGAGGAGAAGATCTGAACGGTAATATGGCTGAACTTGGAATCTTGCAGCGTTCAACTGGAAATACCTTTCCTGTACTTCTACCAGGTTCATCTCAACAGGAGCCAGTCCAAACCAGGGCAGCTTTGGCATTTCTGCTGTCTGATAAAGGAAATTTTTTTCGAGAATTTCTTCTGGATGAGGTACTTCCCGTAATTACTTTTTTGAATTATTGGGATTTTATCTAATACTTCATGATTCATCTGTCCTTATCAGGCTTGTTAAATTCTGGGTAGGTGTTCATAAGAGATAATTTAGACATTTGATACTTGAACAACGCAAAAATTTAGCAAGAAGTAATGGAAATAGTCCATTTCATGCAGATTTATTAATGCAAAAGAGTTATGGTATCTCTTTCCTCTTTCTTTTTTTTTTGGAAACAAGGTGTTAATGGTATCTCTTAAACTGTTACAAAGGCGAATGCTTGGTGGTTTAGTGATCGCCAAATTGACAATTAATAGGCGTATATTTAGAAAGAGACCAAAAATGCATGTCTTAGGCTTTTATGATTGATCGTAAACTTCATTTGAGGATTTTCACTTTTTTGCGTTCTGGAAGTGTATTTCAAAATTTTGCAGAAGATTGTCTAATTGTTCCTGTCAAAATGCATTTTGTTCAATATCAAAGACAGATTAGTTTAATTTAGTTTTTTTGTTTTATCACCAAATTCATGCATCTCTGCTAAAATATTTGGCCATTGTCTTTGATATGCAAATTAGATTGTGAAGGGCATTGATGCAGTCACGAGGGAACAATTGGTGCGTATAATGGCGCTTCTTGGACTTGGAAATCCTACTCCTATTTTCAGTATGGTTCCTACTTTTGGACCTTTCAAGCCAGCAGCGCTTCTACCCACAATAACTGAGGAGGACAAAGTCATATTGAACAATGTTCAAAAGGTCGTCGAGTTCTTGACCGCAGGAAGTTCAATATCAAGAACATCAAATCAGGTACTTTACATGCTAGCTCATATTTGACTTGGAATGTTGATTTTTTTTTTTTTTTTTTGGTTCCTTTCTCGGATACTAATTCTAATCTCACTTCTGTAATGTTTTTGTGGGGAATCAACAGGATATAAATGTTGCTCGGGTTGTACAAGAGCTTCTTCCAGCGCTACCGGGCATCTCTGCCACAATATTGCCTGAAGTGGTCAGTCGATTAACTTCTCGAATTTTAGCTCGCATCATTCGGGACACATTTTTGTAGAAAACGAGCTTAATTTTGCTGCCGAAGGACCTCAATTGTGACGTATTGGTGAACTGTATTATATATACAAGTAAAATGTCCATTCTACAGTTTAGGTCCTTTTCCAATCGTCATAACTACCACGAATCAAAGAGGATGTGTATATAATATGATCAATTCAAATCACCGAACGTCACATGTATAGTTTGATTTTCTTAAAGAAGCTAAATGAATTATGTTTCTTTTCAAAAGAGTTGAATAGAAAATATTTACTTTTGCCCTGTGCATGGCACACCCATATGCTTCTGCTTTCACTCTTTTATTTAATTTAACTATCTTTCTAGTTACTTGAGTATATTTGTTGCCTTGATATAAATCCCAGGAAGGTAATCATTCCTGATAGATGAAGTGAAGGCTTACACTTACTGGGTGTTTGGAAGGATGGTGGGAATTGATGGTGAGAACTATTTTACTGTAGCATGTGAGAGATTTACACTGTAGCAAATGTTTTTATTGTCACTGTAACATATGAGAACTTTTTACTGTTTATAACTGAGTTTGTGGTGAAAACTACTATTGCTAAACAGCCCTTTAACCTTTTAACTTGTCGTCAAGACCAAGATTTCTTGTACAGTTGATTTTTTTTTTTTTTTTTTTTTTTTTGAAATTCGTCCAGTGAGTATTTTTTGATAAGACACAAAAGAATACCAACACTGGTAGGACGTTTTTGAATCATTGGATATTATTAGTTTTGCATTTTTTTTTTCGGATTTAATTTCAAGACACCGGCAAGGCATTACCAATCGGCTAGTATATTTTAAGTCGTCTGACTTAGAGACACATGCACCACCAGTTGGCCACTATTTTTTAAAACTTTTACCTGGGTCTGCCACTAAATTTGTTTGTGCTCGGAAGCGTGTCTTTACCTAGGCATGATGCTGTAGAGCTTTGGCTGCATCACCCAAAAATCCATACTCATAGCTGTTAAAGAGTTGGCAATCTCGATCTCATGTAACAAATTCAAGAAGTTGGACCCACACAAAAAGCTTGTCCCTCCTAGATGGAGTACAAGCATAGGAGGGACAATTTTGTCTCGGTATTTTCACCCTTTTGTAACATCGTCACACAGCAATTATATATTTTTTTTTCACTGGTCTATTTTTCCAGACAGCTGGAATCATTTCTTGTCCTCCATCAAGAATCTACCAATCAGTTTTTTGATGAATTTTCACTGCCATATTAGTGGTCCTGGCATATCAACAATTGCGCGTGCCTAGCATTTTGAGCATTAAACAAGAGGTCATCTTCAGCTCAATAGCAAAGGAAAATAGACTTAAACCTAGACAAAATGATAGTATTAGAAAAAGTACACTATTTAAATATTTACAAAAACCCTTCTATCTGTAGATCTCATTTAGCCAAAAACAAGGATTCTTTGTTTGAGGTTTTTAGCGGGTGAACAAATTTTACTAGGTTCAGTTCAAGCCTTTCTTTGCCCATCAACCAATTTTAAACAGATTACCTTCCTATCACTCCAGGACAAGCCTTTTCTCATTTTCTGATTTGTTTCATTTTTTCTTCTTATACGTGTCCCCTGAGGGCCAAAATTAAACTTTAGCCAAGTCCTGTTGATTAGGCCTGGCCTGTAGATAGGACAAGAATGCACAGTGAGAAAATATGGCACTCAAGAAAAAAAAAAAAAAAAAAAGGGAAATCTGCTTATCACCACATATTTCTTTTTTTGTTTTTTTTTTTTTTTTTTTTTATTTTTGTTTTTTGTTTTTATTAACTATTCTAATGACAAAACGTTTGTAAGCTTGGATCAGCCCTTTTGATTTGAGTGGTTAAATAGCGTGTTGGTATACAGGAAATTGTGGCAGCCAAGCAAAGCAAGAGAGAAGGATGGCTGAAGGGTTTGGACATGATCGTTTACTAGTGATCTGAATATCCAAGTACATCCTGATTCTGGAGTCCTCGCAGGGTTAAATTGAACTGGACTACTTTTAACTTTTGTGCAAGTTAAAGAGCCTCACTTCTCTTTTGTTTATTGTTTTTCTTTTTCCTTCTCTCTTGTTCACTTTTTCTTTTTGATAAATTCATATGCAGGCTTATCTTTATGGAAAAGTTTTTCTTTCAAAATAAACTACATGCAACTGTTGATCACCATTATTAATTTCAACGGTGGGGATAACAATTTCTTCTTTTTTTTTTTATAAGAGGAGCGTGAATCAAACCAAAATTTTTAACTAAAATAATAATATAATTATATTTCTTATATGACAATGTCATTGATTTTTTTAATTTATTTATTTAGCATTTTAAGTTTAAAATAAGAGGTATATAAAAGTTAAAACTTTGGGTGTAATAGAAAGTTTTTGAAAATTCTCACATAAATGTCATGATTATAGAGTTTCAGGGGGCAAATTGGGAGAAAAAAACAAAGTGTGAAAAAAAATATTGAAAGTAAATGTAACACCTGCTATTTTCTTAACGGGTATTATGATAATTAAATTAAGTATTAGTGTGCCAATTAAAAAGTTGTTTCATTTAAAAACTATTTCACAATATTTATTTATACTTATTTTTTTAAAATCTCCTATAACTATTTAGTATATTTACTAAAATGCCCTTGAAACTTCTAATTAATTACGAAAATGTCATTTGGCATTATATACTCAAAAGTCTCGAAAGGAGACTCATTTTTCCTTATTTTCTTCTTTTCACTTTCTTCCTTTCATGCAAACTTCTCTTTCTCTCTCTCTTCTTCTCTCTTGTTTTCTCTCTTCATTCTTCTCTTTAATTTCTTCAAAAATCAAGAACAATAACCTAGCTTCAAGGTAATCAAGAGAGAAATTTGGGGTTAATTTCTTAGATCTTTCAAATCACAAACCAAAAATCAAGGATTTTCACAATCAAAATCACAATTTTCTTCAAGCTTGAGGTAAGGTTTTCTAAGCTAAAAACTTTGATCTAAAGCTGTATTTTGGCATGAGAATTGTGAAAAATATGTTCTTGATGTTTGTGGGTAATTATACAACGTTCTTGAAGCTTGATTTCCACAGATCTTGGCTTAAAATGAGCTTTTGAGTTAGTTTTAAAAAGTTTTGATTTTTTATTTAGATTTATATGTTGAATATGAAAACTTTAAGAAAAATGATATACATGCGTTTAAGGGTGATATTTCTTAGTTTTTATACATTTTCTAGGTCTTGGAAGTTGATAAAAAAGGATTGGATTGAGTTTTAAAGTTTGAAACCTTCAAAATAGAAATCTAGAATGTCCAAGTATTGTTCTATTAGCAGGCCAATGAACAGTACCAGCAAGCCAATGAACAAAACCTGCAGGCTGATGAACAGTATCAACAGGCCGATGAGTAGTACTGACAGGCTGGCAGAGAATCCAAAAATAGCAGCTTTGGTCGATAGGTTGAAAACAGTGATCGGTAGACTGATCAGGTAGTTCAAACTTATATGTTTTTTATCGTTTTGTGTTACAGAATGTTCCAAGGATTTCATATAAATGATTATGGCACACTAATAAGAATAGATAGTAAATCGGTATGGTTATGGATTAGGAATTTAGTTAAAGTATGGTTATTTTATACGTCGTAGAATGACGGAGTACTTGGAGCTTACGTTGTGAACTTGGTATTGTGAGCTAGAAGTTATTGGCATGGTATTCACCAAAAGGTAGATAATCTATTATTTATCTTTTGTGAAGTTTCTATGAAATTAAAATTGGTTGTTTTATTGCAAGATATATATATATGTTGAACTGCTATTATATGAGTATCACGTAGAAACAATGATCTGAACTTGTCCTGAATTGTACAGCGAGGAATATATTGATTTGACATATGATGTTGTAAATTGAGAAGCATGGTTGGGAATATTAACTCTATAAATAATGATTGATTATAGAGGAATGGTAAGACATAAAGAGGGCGACGGTTACGTTTTTGGGCACGAATACCCTAAAAGGTAAAATAGAGGGAGGTGATGGCGCTCCTTTGGGTCGAAAGTTCTAGAACGTACTATACAAAAATCGACTTAGTGAGGATTTGGGGCTTGATGTCCCCTCACCGGAGCACCCTTGGAATGTTTAAAGGGTGGTCAAGTACGCCCATTTGGGTTTCATTGAATTGAGTGATGAATACTCTATTGGAATATGGATACCTAGGAACATTAATGAATTGTAATATTTGTTTATATATATATATACATGTATGGAATTCGGTAATGATTAACGTAAGGTATCCACGGGATATGATCATAATAAATCTGATAAGATGAATAATGAATGAGAACTAACTAACCATGCAGGTTTTAATGTGGCAATGATAAAAACCAAAAGATGAGTAATATTTTTCCTACTGAGCATGTTGTCACTTATTCCTCTATATTTTCATCTTTTTAGGACTCACAATGTATGAGGTAGTGATAAGAAACATAGTTAAGGAAGCTATATAGCTATATTACGTTGGAATTGCTTCATTTGTTAAGAATGCTCTTCATGAGAATGTAAGCATCATATGTTACTTTATGTTACTGTATGATGATGTATTAAGGGTTGGAATGATAATCATGATAGTTTTATATTATTAAATTAAAGGTTCTACATTAAAGTGTAGTTTAATTATTGTTTATATTTTTATTTTGATTTGAGAGTTTTCATTTAAGTCCTGAGCTAATTTCTTTAATCTTTTAACTCCCCCTTAGGGGCGTCACAGAATTTTTAGTATTAGAGCCTAGGTTCAGTTAATCTAGGGAATGTAGCACCATTTTAAAAATCTATTTTTGAGATGGTTTTAAAGTTAAATTTTCAATGTTATCATCAAAATGAACCTTCATGTTGATTTATACAATCCAGAAGGATGTAATATGGAAAGGCCCTAGAATGAAAGTATTAATGGTTATGTGAGAATGATAATTATATGGAATGAAATTTATGCGTATATTGCTTAAGGGAGATTTGTATAGTTAAAAAGGATCTATAAGTCTTTATCTCGTGGGAAATGGTGAGAAATACAAAGCTTGAGTTGTTGATTTCAAAGTTTGGCATAGATGTGTTAAATTTTTCATAATTGATTCAAACCATGTAGTGATTATGTGTGGACTCAATGAAGTACTTAAGTCTCAATAAATCTTCTTCAAGGTTTTGTTTACTTGATGAATATGAGATAAGTTAGGAATCTATGGTATTGAACCTTGAGAGAAATAAACCTTAGTCTTTTGGTCTGTTAAGACTATGTAAAAGCAAAGAATGTATGAATATCAAGGTTGGAATATTTTGTTGCATACCTTGTATTTAAGTGGCGATATTAGTCCTTCTAAATGGATGTAAGGCGAAAATGTCTAATAGAAGTTTCCTTAAGTAGATCATAATATTTAAGGCACTAGTGATGATTCTGGACCTTTATGATGAAAAGGTTTGACTTTTAGATGTTTTGATGTAAATCTCTTGATTACTTAAGATTTTGTTATATAAGGAAATTAAAGACTGTATAAGTAGGATTGTGAGGATATAGATGACTTTAAGTGGTAACATCAATGGCCTTGCTCATTGATGTGGCTTATGTTGGAAGATAAAAAGTAGATTGATTTCAAGGTTACTCATGTTCAAAACCTTTGGTAGTGTTAATGGTGAATACATATCCACAAATATTGAGTATTAAAGATAAGATAGGAATGTATGCATTGTTTAATAAGATTTTGATTAAGGCAAATTATTTGACTCACTAGAGGATTTTGTTGTTATGGAACAATTTGGATAACATTCTGGAGGACTTTTGATTTTTATCAAATTGGGTTTTGTCATTTTTCTTAGTCAATTTTGTTTTAAGTGGCCTTCAAATTAGGCTTAAGATCTATATAAGTTGGATTTCAATTTCATGCTTGTTATTTAACTCATTCCAAATGTGTTAAGGCTCGAAACAACCCTATCCATTTTATCTTACAACATTTGGGCCTAGTCCAAATCGTAAATCAGTTTGGTTCACACTGTCTTTCGCACGTGACCTCTATAATTGTCATCTATAGTGATTCAATCATTGTCTATATATACGTCTCTTGTGTATAGGAGTTCATTTCTCCAAGCTCACACTCTCTCTAAAATTTGGCTCTCTCTCTAAATTGCAAATCCTTTTCCTTCTCTCTATAACTTCTTCTTTGTTTCTCTAAAAGAAGAAGGAATTCCACGATTCTATAACTTATTGTCTCTACTTTTCCTTTCTATCTATTCTTCTTTCGTCTCATCATGGACCCAAAGTACCAATACTTGAGAAAGTATTTCCCATCACTTTCCCAAAAGATTCTTAGAAAGAAATACAAGGCTAGAATCACTCGGTTATGGATTCTTATGCGTTTTGACATCACTTGTGATGTGAGAATATTGATAGAGGGGAAGATTTGTCTGAGTGACTTCAGTCAAGATGTCGGTTTACCATGTACAAGTACCAGCCGAAGTGTGATGCAAAGAAGAGCTCGTGCCATCGCAGTCACTTGTAACAAATGTGGTCTACGAAATTATAATGGTAAATGTATTTCACCAGGATGTGTATCTATAAATAGAGAAGATAAAACTTTTGCAAGGATGGACTCTTTAAGGAGAACTTGGACAACCTCTATGCTTCTCTTCAATATCATCCTAGTGGGTATGTTTAAGGTGCTATCTTTAAATTTTGGCCCAAAAAGCATGCAAAAAGACAACATCTCTAGAATATGGTATTTTAACATCTTGTTTGCCAAATTGCAAGAAAACTGGGTGGGGAATAAGTCATCACTCTATAAAGGTTGTTTAGTCTTTGTTTATTTGAAATCACTTTAGTTAGTATTCAATAATCTGTGTCATTCTTTACTCAAAATATTTGCTTGTGTCCAGAATAATTGCGGTTGTTAGATTAACACAATAAGTGTTAGTGTCTTATTTGATTTATGGTTTTCTTTAATATATATATATATATATATATATATGTATATAATATTATCTTGTTAGACACATCACATGCGGTATTGCAACATGTTTGAATTTTTTAACTTATCTAGATATTTTGAGATTTATGTCTTAAATTTTAAAAGTTCTACAATAGTTTGTCGTTTATATTAATTTTGCAGATTCGTTATACATTTATCAAAATATCTACAATTGTAGTCATAGTGTCTTCTGTCAAACCATTCTTAATTGTCAAAAGTTATACAGTTCGTGTCTAATCTTTTTCAAAAAGTAAATCAAACTTTTCATAAATTGTCGACCACTTTTCTTACTTTTTAACCTACACAATATTTTATTTAGATTTTTGGATTACCTTTTTGTTACCTACTTGTCTATCTCTTTAGTCCATTTGTATATTCCTCATCTTTAAAATCCCTTGTAGAACCCCGAGTCTAAGTGGAGCAGACATAAAGCAATCACTTATATAAATCAAATATGTCTACCTTCCAGTCCACCAAGGAAATAAAGAATGTCTATATCTTTTGTGGTTCCAACCTTGGAAAAGATTAAAGTCTATCTAGAAGCCGCAAAACACTTAAGGCAAGCTTTAGCATGCAAGAAGATCAACCTGACCTATGGGGGTTGTAGTTTAGGATTAATAGGAATTGTGGCAACAGTAGCTAAGTTTGGTGGTGTCAAAGTCTTAGAGATTATTTTCCGACTCCTAGTCGATGGGAACCTTTGTGGGAAAATAATAGGTAAGGAGAAAAGAGTTTTGGACACCCTAAAACATCATAAAACCATGATTGATAATTCTGATGCTTTTATAGCATTACCTGGTAGTCTAGGTATCCTTGAGAAAATATTCATGATTGTTAGTAGGCAATTATTAGGTTTTCATTTCAAACCTTTAGGACTTTTAAATGTAAATGGCTTTTATGATGGTCTTTTAAAATTTTTAGATTACGCTATGGGAGAAAACTTTATTGTAGAATCGAGAAGACAAATCTTTGTTACTACTTCAACAGTCGAGGAATTGCTAGATAAGATGCAAATCATCCATCCAACGTCTGACACTGCAACATCTACGCTAAAGTGGGAGAAGGAAGGCCGAAAGTGGCCATTTGATTTGAATCTCCATCTATAATCATTTGGTTTTACCCATGGCATGCATGTCCGTATTTCATGTGTCATGAATAACTATTTTCCGTACACTCTGTATTTCTTGTGATATGTTGTTGTTAAAACTTTTAATTCATTGAGACCAATACCAAGATGGCAAGTGATACGGAGTACTTGGTGCTTTCGAAACGCATCTCATTTAAAGTCTAATCTTTTGTTTATCAATATTTTTGTATTCTCTAAGCATGCATGATTGGATAGCTATTACACGGAGTAACTTATACTCTCGAAACATATTCGTATTATGTTTGTAATGTATAGTATTTTGTTAAGGTTTTGTGAAAGTACCAAAGTCAATTATGGGGATACTCTTTAGAAAATATGAGTACATTATTTAGGTTAAATGTTTGTGTCATGAAGGTAACCATTTAATGAAGAATCTGTGAGCTGGCTATAATTATGAGATTCCTTCTAATATCTCTATATATGAGTTTCGGGTGTGATTTTAAATAGAAGCGCTTGTGATATATTTTATGATTATGTTTTAGTTTATTAGTTGGAATATGAAATCAAGCATCCTTGACTTTTCCTTACTTAGAAAGGAAAAGGAACCCAAAGATAAAGTAAACAGAATTTCTTTGGTAATCTCCTTAATATAATTGTGAACCACAGTCCATGGACAGTAAAAGACTAGAAAAATATTATGATCAGCATGTGTGCTTTTCTAATCAGATTCCTAAACCATAATACAGTTGTAAATTTGGAACTTGACAGAAATACTTTTGTTGAGGAATTTGATATTTAGGGTATGATTGATGTTCTAAGCAAATGAATGAAAATATGGTAACCTACATTTGGAGACAAAATATCATAGAGGGTGTAGAGTTAAAAATGGAATCATAACGGAATTGTGATTTTTGTTAGTATTGTAAGACTTGAAATTTTGAGGATGAAATTTCTTTAAGGGGCAGAACTATGACACCCATTATTTTTCTAACAGGTATTATGATAATTAAATCAATTATTAGTGTGCCAATTAAAAATTTGTTTCATTTAAAAACTATTTCACAATATTTATTTATACTTATTTTTTAAAAATTTCTTATACCTATTTAGTATGTTTACCGAAATTCCCTTGAAACTTGTAATTAATTACGAAAATGTCATTTGGCATTATATACTCAAAAGTCTCTGAAGGAGACTCATTTTTCCTTATTTTTCTTCTTTCCACTTTCTTCCTTCACGCCAACCTCTCTTTCTCTCTCTCTTCTTCTCTCTCGTTTTCTCTCTTCATTCTTCTCTTTAATTTCTTCAAAAATAAAGAACAATAACCCAGCTTCAAGGTAATCAAGAGAGAAATCTGGGGTTAATTTCTTAGATCTTTCAAATCACAAACCAAAGATCAAGGATTTTCACAATCAAAATCACAATTTTCTTCAAGCTTAAAGTAAGGTTTTCTAAGCTAAAAACTTTGATCTAGAGCTATATTTTTGCATAGAATTGTGAAAAAATATGATCTTGATGTTTGTGGGTAATTATACAATGTTCTTGAAGCTTAATTTCCATAGATCTTGGCTTAAAATTAGTTTTTGAGCTAGTTTTAAAAAAAATTTATTTTTGATTTAGATTTGTATGTTGAATATGAAAACTTTGAGAAAAATGATATATATATGTTTAAGGGTGATATTTCATAGTTTTTATAAATTTTCTAGGTCCTAGAAGTTGATAAAAAGGATTGGATTGAGTTTTAAAGTTTGAAACCTTGAAAATAAAAATTTGGAATTTCCAAGTATTGTTTTGTTAACAGGCCGATGAACAGTACCAACAAGCTAATGAACAATATCAACAAGCCGATAATAGTACCGATAGGCTGGCAGAGAATCCAAAAATAGCAGTTTTGGTCGGTAGACTGAAAACAGTGATCGATAGGCCGATCGAGCAGTCTAAACTCATATGTTTTTCATCGTTTTGTATTACAAAATGTTCCAAGAATTTCATATAAATGATTATGGCACACTAATAAGAATATATGGTAAATCGGTATGGTTATGGATTAGGAATTTGGTTAAAGTATAGTTATTTTATATATCGTAAGATGACGGAGTATTTGGAGCTTTCGTTGTGAGCTTGGTATTGTGAGCTGGAAGTTATTGGCATGGTATTTACCAGAAGGTAGAAAATCTAGTACTCATCTTTTGTGAGGTTTTTATAGAATTAAAATTGGTTGTTTTATTGCAAGATATATATGTATGTTGAACTGTTATTATATGAGCATCACATATGAAACAATGATATGAACTCATCTTGTATTGTACAGCAAGGAATATAATGATTTGACATATGATGTTGTAAATTAGAAGCATAGTTAGGAATATTAACTCTATAAATAATGATTGATTATAGAGGAATAGTAAGACGTGAAGAAGGCAGCTGTTACGTCCTTATGCACGAATATTCTAAAAGCTAAAATAAGAGGGAGGTGATGACGCTCCCTTAGGTCGACAGTCCCAGAATACACTGCACTAGAATCAACTTGGTGAGGATCTAAGGCTTAATGTCCCCTCACCGAAACACCCTTGGAATGTTGGGAGGGTGGTCAAGCGTGTCCATTTGGGTTTTGTTGAGTTGAGTGATGAATACTCTATTGAAACGTATATACTAAGGAACATTAATGAATTGTAATATTTGTGTGTATATATATATGTATACATGTATGAAACTTGGTAATGATTAACGTAAGGTATCCACGGGATATGATCATAACGAATTTGATAAGATGAATAATGAATAAGAACTAAGTAACCATGCAGGTTTTAATGTAACAATGATAAAAACTAAAAGGTGAAAAAAATGTTTTCCCTACTGAGCATGTTGTCGTTCATTCCTCTATATTTTCATCTTTTCAAGATTCACAATGTGTGAAGTGGTGACAGGAAACATAGTTGAGGAAACTATGTAATTGTATTACGTTGGAATTGCTTCATTTGTTAAAAACGCTCTTCATGAGAATGTAAGCATCATATGTTACTTTTTGTGACTGTATTAAGATGCATTGAGGGTTGAAATAATGATGATAACAATTTTATATTATTAATTTAAAGGTGCTACATTAAACTGTGGTTTAATTGTTGTTTATATTTTTATTTTGATCTTTGATTTTTTTTTTTTTATCTTTATTTTGTTTATTAAAAACTATTAACCCCCACTTAGGGGTGTTATAGTAAAAATTAAAAGAACCCCTTACATTAAGGGTCCCTTATTGACAAACTTTCACCAATTACAAATTCTCATATCAACTCGAAACTTGACAATTCTATTACGAAACTCACATTTTTAGGCAATAATTTTAAAGTCGGTGATAATTTAACATTTTTCTAAAGTACATGCAAATTATCAGTGTTACTTTAAATTCTTTATGTTAATTTATTGTCTTATCTACCTTTGTCATTTCTCAGCAGGAGAATAACTCGTGGGAACTTAATATATTCCTAATGGCTCGCATAGATAAGGTTGCATAAATGATTGCTCCTGTGCTAGAAGAGCATCACATGAATTATTGGCTATGTTACATAATACATATCAAGCACTTTCTTCAAGAAAACCAACATCTTGACCACGCCAAAGGCATAAAAGTACATATTATGATGCTATATAATGCCATCTAGAATAAGTTGTCCTGCTTAAACACCTCATGTTCAAGCAGAAAACACACCCATAAAAGCATAAAATTATTCCCTTTCCCACAATTTGCCAACTTCCCATCTCCCCTTGTTACAAGCTAGTGCCAACAAAGGCAAAACATCATGAGAAAATAATTTCCTTTTTCTAAAAATATATATATATATATATATATATATATAAATAGAGGTTAGATGCTCATTTCAAAGGTTCTCACACTATTAACAAAACAATGAGTGCTCTTCCATAAACAGTTAAAAGGTAAAAAGCACTTTTTTTGGTTTTATTTTCCTTTTTCTTGTTACACCCGTTTCACCACACTAACAATGAGTGCTGAGGGAAAAAAAAAAAAAAAAAGAGAAGCAAAAGTAAACTACCTTTAGTGGAGGAGGCATGAATATGATTGTACCTCCTATATTTTCTACCTTTCCTTACCTAAAAAAAAAAAGGGTCTTACCATAACCCTACCACCTGTCAATAAAAATGCTTCCACTCCTATATACACATACAAAGCAAAGGCATAATCATTTGGCGATAAGAAAAATTAATTACATAACAAAATCCTTACTTTCTCTTTTTCTTCTTTCTCTCTTCAAGATTTCATTGTGTTTGATACATCATATTCTAATCCGATTCACCAAATAGATCCAAAGTCTAGTCATGCTATTGATATTTGATACTGATCATACCAAGAAATAGTAAGTAAATTTAGGCATCACAAGCTTTGTAAATTGTCACTAGCTAGTAGCGGTGGTGGTGGTAGTAGTAGTACTCCTGGCGGCGACGGCGCAAAACCGGTGCACTGCTTTAGTATGGTCTTGCTATGCACCATCAAGAGGGTTCAACAACAGAAGTACTGAAGAGATCAACAACGACAATACCAGTACAAATACCAAGAAGCTATCTCAAGCAGAAAAGGGAGATGGGGTCATGGAAGAAGTTGGTAATTATAGCAATGAGACTCAAGGTTGTGGTGCAAGCAATTGCAATGACAACAACATGACAAGAAGTGGGTCTAATGGGCCTCACAATCACAACATTGAACCCTTTTGTCTCAAGAGCAATCTCAAGAAAACAGTAGTGAAGGAAAACCAAAACCAATCAAGGACAGCGAAGAGGAAAGTTAGTTGGCCTGATGCTCATGGCAAGGATATTGCTCATGTTCAGGAATTTGAGCCAAGGTAAAATTTGACACTTCACTTACTTTTGTTGCATCATTAATAAGAGGTGTATAAAAACTAAGTTTCATCTTAAGAATGTGAGCTTATGAAGGTTAATTAGGATAGTTCTTGGGTGGGGTATGTCAATTTTAGTAGGACAGCACTTAGTTGTGGAGAAAGGAAAAATGATAATTTATCTTCAACAAGACAATTTGTAGTTTGCATGATGAAAAGAGGGAAAAATTTTTCAAATGATTTTTATATTCTCATTATGTTCAAAATGTTAATTGATAGTGTATCGGAAGATGGAGAACTTGAGGGAGTAAGGAACTCTTGTGTATGTGTAATCCAATGAGGATCGCCTAGAGGTAAGAGCCCATTGCTTCTCAAAATGTAAAATAACTTTAGATACTTCTAATATCATGAATTTGCAAAATGTATGATACTTTGAAATAGCCCTTTAGTCTAAACGTGATTATTGCAAATGCAAGTACTCTTCATTGAATCTGCCTTATTATCCAATTGGGTGTTTAGCTTTTTGAGTGATCTCTATTAGATAAATTGGAACAACGTATTGATAGAATCATAATATTATATGAATCATGAAGGTGTCGGCAACATCCAGAGCTCCAAAAACTCTAAAATCGGTAGCTTGGCCTCCTTGCACAAACCCTGAGCTCCCTTTCACTTTTTACTAACTGGGGACGCCCTGTATTTTTACCGAAGTCTTAACAATAGTTTAGGGAGTAATTATGCTACTATAGTGGTAGGGCCAATATTTTTTAGAGGCATGAATTAAACAAAAATTTTAAACTAAAGTATACAGTAGTACAAATGTCCTCCTTTTAATATTTGTGTGTGTGTATATATATATTTACCTAAACAATCCAAGTTTAAAAAGTTTACAATTCATAACATTGTGAAGTTACAAAACAATGGCTTTGGTTTTTGGTATACTTGATATTTTAAGTTTGAAATCTGATATACTTAAAATTCACAATTTAAGATATAATCAAAACTAAAAAAAAAAAATGTTATAAATGCCGTAAGTAGAAAATTTAGGAGGCAAATTAAAGAAAAAATAAAGATGAAAAAAATAATTGGAGAGATTAAAGGAGCTCGTGGACTAGGAGTAGCTGCCTGCCTGCCTCTTAGGCCACAACTGTGCTAGAATCTTTTCTAAGTATACAACTCCAACCTAGCCATACATGTCCTCCAATTATATTTTTCAACTAGTCTACACTAACAATAGACCCCTCCCCACCAAAAGGGGATTTTAGTTTATAACCAAATACAATGCCTGCGCTATACACCTTCAAAGAAAGAGCCTTAATACTAGAAGAAAAGCACCTATACTTAACAAGATTAAGTGAATACCTAAAATTGTAGTCATTTTATTTCCGTCTTTTCATAAATAACCAAAGAATGGAAAAGATTTTTGAAGAATATCAGGTTCCAGAAGTGCACGATAAATATCGCTGTTGAATTGGCCTATTTCTTATATGTACCAATTAAGGTATGTTGAGAATGCTTTCTTATTATTAGCAAAACAAAAAGGAAAAAAACTCTTAACTCAAGAATTCTCTTTTTTCTTCTATGGCACAAGTTTTTGCCGAACTCTAATTAGAACAAAAAAAAGTAAAGGTAAACGGATCAATCATAAAGCGAAATAGTTTTTACCTATAAATTCTTTTTGTAAGTATGGAAATCCACTTAAGTCAATTCAGTAACAAAACAAGTGACAAATCAAAATAATAGATTCATCTCGTATATTACAATATTTTGAAATAAAGAATTTTTTTCATTTTCAATATTTTGAATTTGGTAAATACATGAGAGTCCGTTTGGTTCATTGGTTCGAATTATTTTGCTACAGTATTTTCTCTCACAAAAATTTAAATTTTGCAATAATTCGTAACCACCATTGAAATGAGGTCGATTTGGTGGTCATGACGCGATCAAGTTGCTACATCCTCAAATTTGATTAAATATGGTGAGAAACTTACCCGTTCATTATAGGGACTCTAGTACAAGCTTTGATAAAACAGCAAGCTATAACTTATGTAGCCAAGGTAAGCCCCAAACAACCCTTTTGGTTTTGACGGGGCGCTTTATAGTCTTAGAAGTTGGTGCCTGCTATTTTTCATTACTATATCAACCTACACTAGTAAAAACGGACTCAAGGATCAATCTATTATGGATCCTCGTCTATATTTCTATCTAACTACTGGAGATTCTCATAGACAGGTTTAGAGAAAGAGAGCATATTTATAGAACTTCAAGGGTTTTTTTTTTTATGATTTAAAACCTTTTCAATAATTTTATCATGGGGAATGGAGGCCTTTTTAATAGTTCTCTTAGAGTACAAACTGATAAAGACTAAAGGGGAAGGAATCTCTTTTTTACAAAGTAAAAACCTACAAAACAAGCTATTTACAAATAGGTTTGTGACTCACTCACTCATAGTCTTTCAACAAATCGATAATTTTTTTCCCACGTGCCTTTTCCTTTTTCATGGCCTTCATTTGAGGATTAGAGCTGATATGGGACCAATCTTTCTACATGTAGGTATTTGACTCTTGAGAATTTCAAAAGATATGTAGGTCCGAATGTTATAACACAGAATTGTGAAATCCATGTTGTCTTCTTGGGTCGATGTTGATGCTTATGTTGAGTATATCACTTCATTAGGAAATTGATGAGCTATGTGGCAAATGAGGTCCTCTTCGAGCTGTTGGGAATATTCTTGAGGGAATTGTTCCCAAGGTGCGTCTTCTTCTGCATGAGGCCAAATTTGATCAGGGATTATTTTACTCTTGAGAAATAGTGGCTTTTACAACTCCCTTGTGATTTGGATTACATAGAGGGCAAATTGGGCATTCAGTAGAGCCATATAGACTTCAAGTACTAGGATTCAAGGGATGGAGTCATTATCTCCTTTGGTGCAGGTTAAACTTGTGAAGAGGATGGTGTAACACTTTATTGGGTGAGCAATGTTAACTCTGGTTTCTTTGGGAATACAAAGTTGCAAGGCTTGGTTCCTCTGACCTGTTGCCATTCTTTGGTTAGAATTTCATCCCATTTGGATAATAGGCTGCACCATGACAACATATCAATTGGTTTCTAGTGGGCCGGACGAAATTCCTCTTTTTCCACAAATGGTTGTGCCAAGGGCAATTGTTTGGACTTCAATTGTGATGGTGTGTGAGTTGGCCAGATGCTAGAAGAAGTGGGCCTATTTTTGAGGCATGAAAAGGGTATTACCCTCAAAACCCATCCCTTTCATATACATAATGGATTCACAATCAAGCACTGCAGGTATCCCTTGCACCTTTCCCAATGACGCTCGTAAGATTATCAAGAGCCAGCAGGTCCCCCAAAGAAAAAGCTGTAAAAAGAGCATTGGCCCTTTAATCTTCCCTTGTCAAAAAATTAGGCAAACCAATACTCAAAGACTTAGGTATCCAACCGGTATACCTCGTTTCCAAACTCTTTCTACTTTGGTTGTTATTTTGTAAAAAGAAGATTCCTTCTTCTTTAAGTCTTTGTCGGTTTATACTCTAGGAAGACTGTATAACAACCTCCATTCCCTTATAAGAAATCATTCTTTTCTGAGGTACTTAGAAATATAGAATAGAATTCACAATAAATTGATCCTTGACTCTGTTTTCACTAATATAGGTTAATATAGCAATGGAAAATAGTAGACATTACCTTCTAAAACCATAAAATGCCGCCCAAGTCAGGAGGGTTGTTCAGGGCTTACCTTAATCACAGAAGTTATAGCTTATTATTCTATTAGAGCTTATAAATTTGTACAAGGTCCCTTCAATCATCGTCAAAATTTGTTATCTATTATATTTACTGATAAAGTGATATTTGACCGTTTTGACTATTGTTTAATATCGTTTTCTTTTTAAAAAAAAATTGTGATTATTGTTTAATGTTGTTTTCTTTTTTCTTTTCACTTTTTTTTTGAAAAAAATTGTGATAGTTAATCTGTCATTTACTAAAAAGATTACGGCAAATTACTAATTAGCATAGGATAAATCACTGAAAAAGGGATGACAAACCACTGATTTATTAAAGTAGCTCCATCAATCAGTAGATTAAAAAATTAAAAAAAATACTTTTTTTTTTTTAATTTTGAAAAGCTGGATCGTTTATCAAAGTAAGTGTAAAATTGGATTATTTCACTCTATTGGAAGCTAAACTGCATTTTCTAGTAAAACCTGAGAATTAAGTAAAATAACTAGACAGCCATTTTACTCAAATCTCAAATAATCCAATAGAACAATTATTGGAAAGATTACGGGTACTAAAGAGACAAAAAGCCACAACTACTAGTATATGATTCATTGAGCAACTATATAAAACTTCAAAGATCTAAAAAGCTAATTGTCCAATAGATAAGGTTTAGTGAAATCTTTTAACATGTTAATGTTTTGGCTTGGAGGAATCTGCTTCTTAATTTCTGGATATATGCTATTAAAGAAGAAGAATATACCAACATATTATGATCCACTTTTACTTCTTTTTTTAGGCAAAGAAAATATGTATGGTGGTTGTAGGCATAACCTAACGGTAAAACCACACCCAACTGTACTAAAAGATGAAAAGTTTGATTCTATCACCCTCAAATTAAAAAAGAAATGAAAAAAAAAAGGAAAGAAAAGAAAAGAAAACAATTGTCCTCTTGCACAACATGGGTAGTAAATATATCACACCTCTTAAGCAGGAAATATAGCATCCACAAAAGGACACAAGTGTTGCAAATTACAATTGAAACAGTTTAAAACCTTCAAGAAAAACATATGATGAAATTTTGTTCTTGAGAAAATGAACTACTATGAATTTTGACCAAGAAGATTATTCATCTTCCTAGTTCCTATGTTCCTAAATAAAGATGCCAATGTTATCACCCGTTAACTAAATTTTTTCCTAGAAAATCCACTTTAAAAACCATTTGCTGTAGCCTTTTTGTTTTGCTCTCATGGTCACAACTTGTATTTTTTTTTTCCCTTTTTTGCTCTTATTTTAAATTATTAAATGGAGCCACATTTGAATCTCACATTTCCTTTCCTTCTATTGCAGGTGGATCTCCTTTCAGTGCTTTTTCTTCTGATATAGCTAACAAACATTCAACTCAAGTCTTTTGCCTAGTTGACTGATGTCCATATATAGAATTTAGCTTGTACAACTTTTCTTTGCAATGAAATTGGCTAATCTGTTGTGGAAAAGAAAGATAAAGAAATGGTCCTAGTAGAAAATTGGCTTAATGGTCTCTCTCTCTCTCTTGATATACAACTATTGTACTTTTTTGGACTTTTCGTTTGGACTTTTCCTTCGTATACATCTAGTGTTCATATATCTAGTGACAATTACCAAGAAATCAAAACATATTAAAGAAGCAAAACAGTAGATTATGAGCTACTATCGAGCTAAATTATCCAATAAGCTGAGAATAATGAAGATTAGCTTGAAAAGTTCGAGATGTTTGTTCATGCATATTGAACTAGCACAGAGCACTATGCTTATGTTGCCAACCAGGCCTATATAGTCAGTTTTTGACCCTACTCATTTGACTTTATTGGAATCATATGATGGCTTATTATAACCTTAAACTAAAAAAAATAATGGGCAATCATCAATTGAGCATAGAATATTTCCTTAGGGTTCCCTTTATCAAGAAATTTGTTTCAAAGAATGGGAAAATTATCATCTGGTACTCTTTAGTTTTCAACTTCATCAGATTAGTAACTCCATATTCCAATAATCTTGGAGTATGATGTAATTCAAAAAAATGCCATCTTGATACCAAACATGAATGTTTTCTCACCTCGATACATGATTAGAGAGGAAAAAGATTTAATAGAGTGTTTGAAAGAGTAGTTTTAACTTTAAAATTTAAATTACAAACAGTATAAGTCCTGATATGCTACAGTATAAAACTAAAATATGTTACAGTTTGAAGCTCTCATATATAACAACGTGCGGTTCAGACTCTAGAGTTGAGACTTTCTCCCAAACACCGTAAGACATAAAAACAATTTATGTTAACAACTGTAAGTTTTCGGGTGATATTTTATTGAACTATAGGTACCCTAGTAGGATTATCAGAACACAAAAGGTACCAATCCAAAACTACATAGTACTAGAATAAAAGTGGTCCATGCTTACAACCCTAAAATGAAACAACTTGACAAATGAAGACACTTTAGTTAGTTGTAAGTCCGTTCATTTTAACTATAGGTTAAAAATTCGAGTCATCTTGAATCCCACTTAAATGTGGTAGCTTTCCTCCTCCGCTTCTATAAAAAAAAAAAAAAAAAAGAAACAACAGTATTTTCTTATGGAGTTGGCACAATAACTACAGCAACCAAAAGCAGGGTATTTAAGTAAGATTGCATGTATATTTTCTGTCTCTGATTCTCAGTACAAACAGATATTTAGAGACACTAAATCAGGATGCTTTCGAGAAATTTCAAGGTCAAATCCTGCATTGAAGCAAGATTTTAGCTTATTTTTATTCATTAAACTTATTTTCTCAAAGCATTATTTGTTTGACTGTTAGGTAATACAGAACCTCATTAGGTGCGTTTAATATTTTGTACATAGTGCTGCGAGTACGTACTGCTCGGCCTATGCAGACCAGGGGAAATACAGGTCGTGTCGGGAAAGAAAAATAATGGTCCAGCCAGCCTTATAGGCAGACGGGCCATATGTGGGTTGGGTCGGTCTGTATATTCTCTATATATGTGTTTATATATATATATATGTGTGTGTATATATACACATATATATAAGGCTAGACCTGACCCGGATGTAGAGCCCGAAAATCAAGCCGAAAGGCGGGTCGTGGGTCGGCCTATCTAGCTTGGCTTGTAATTATAATATTTGGACTACATATAGGTATGGTGAAAAAAAAAAAAAACCTTTGGCAGCTGATTAGCATTACCATGATGTTACTTATGACTAAACGATGAGAAAACATCTATTTGAGTTATGGAGTTTTGGAAAATAACTCGAACCCCACCAATCGATGCATGAAATGGTTTTGTGAATCACTACCAAATAAATGAGTAGGTGGAGCAAATCAGCAAACAACCCCAATTGGACAGTTGGACTAGGTAGATATTACCATTGAAATTGCTCCTGTTATAGCACTTGTTTTTGAATAAATCCAAGAACCACCGATCATTTAATGAATGAGGTGGTAAGACTGTTTGTTTTTTTCAATAAAATATTGGAGTTTGACATTCCAGTTAATTCCACCATGATAAACAATATATATACATATACAAATATATATACCAGATAGAGACCTTGTCTCTATTCTCTTAAACCTTTTTACTTTATTTTAAAAAAAAAAAATGATGCAAGAACATTGTATTAGTGATTTAAAAGGTACAGGAAATTATTCAAATTCAATTTTTTTAAAATATTTTTTTAATTGAATACTAATGTTTTTCTTTAGTCTCTATTTCTTTTTTTTTTTTTTTTTTGGTTTTTGGAAGGGATCTTAGTCTCTATTACTTGTATATAAGATGGTTTGTTTCTTAGAATTTTTTTTTTTTAATGTGGCTTATTGGCCTGCAGTTCTTTTACATAAGATAAACTTGTGAGAACATTTTTTCATAATTTTTTTTGAGTCCGCATACAAGGTTTTTTTTTTTTTTTTTTTTTTTTTTTTTTTTTTTTTTTTTTGAGGGACATACAAGAATTAAATAACTGAACAAACTGTATACAAGGCCCAAGGCATTCCTGCAAGGCAATCCGAACTGTAGACGTCCACCAAAAGCACAGCATTTGTTGCAAGAATCATCATATAAATTATTTTTTTTTTTACCCTTTTCTTCCCAACCCCACAATGATTAACTACATTTTCTCTTGAGAAGAAGGATCATTTACTTCACTACAGAAGCATAGCTCAAACATGTTTCTTTTCTTGTTTCTTCCTTCTCACTGTAATCACAAATTCATGAATTAATAAAAACACTATTTCCTACTTGGTATCCGAGGGAGTTTGTCAAGTGAACTTTAACCCTCTATTACACATTTAGGCCTCAATTTCAACCATGCGGCATTCATTGGTTTTGGCTTTTCCCTTTCTTCGATTTGTTCTTCTCCTGCATCTTCTTCTTCTTTTCTTCAGCCGTAACCCAAGCGTAATCCGAGGGAATTGCAAACGGGTCTTGAATAGTTTCTATCCTACTGCTAGAAATATTGGCGTACGAGCTCGAGCGATGGTAAGGGGCTTTTATCCACTGAAACCATGACGAACTAGACGACTGCGTCACCCCTGGGCTCTCTCTTCCGGTGGCAGAGGGGCTTGACGGGGGTGTTGCAAATTCATCCATCGGTGCCAATTCTTCGAACTTCGTGAAAGTCACTATCACTCTGATAGTTGGGACCACGGGAATAGCAACCTGAACACAACGGCCAGCATTTGTTATAGAAAATAAATTGAGAAGAAAGCATAACAATGTACATGGCAAGCCAATAATGTTAACAGCAGTAACAACTGTAAAGCGAGTGATGATCTAATAATGGTTGACAAGGATACGCTCAAACATCTGAGATGATCTTAAGAAAAAAAAATCTGCTTGCATTTGTCGGCCTTCAACAAGTTAACACTAATTGGTCAGACTACATTGCAAGTGTCAACTGTCGAGTATGACGAAAAACACGACAAGTAGGAAGTCTCAGACTTGCTCCAAAAATCCAGTAAGAAGCAAACAATATCAACATTATGGGCCAGGACAAATTAAAACTCATTTACTCTTAGAGTAATTCAGAAGTCTAAAAGAATTTATTGAGAAATAAACTTCTAAATCTCAGCACGTCCGAGTACTAAATTCAAATCACCATTAGCAGAAAACATGTGGCATAACAGACTAAGACAGAATAAGTTGATAATAGAAATACCCAATTGGGGTGGTAAAATGAAGAATTCTTTGCTCAACCTACATATACCAAACCAACAGAACCCTTACAAACATTGTCAAAAACGTACCAGAATAAAAGAGGAGAAGGTTAGAAATTTGAGTCCAAATTTTCAAAATACTATATAGTACTAATCGTGGTTGAACTATGATCCTAGATAAAAGCCTATAGCTCACCATACCCTACCAAAAATAAATTTTGAACTGCAAATATTTGCGGTTGGCAATGCAATTAGAACAAATTTTCCATAGAACAAATTTGCCATAGCATTTGAGAGCTTTACACTGTAGCCTACTTTTGTTTTACACTGTAACATATGAGAGAGCTATACATTGCAGCAGTTGGAATAATATAGTTAGAATGACGTTACCAAACAAAGCCTATATGTTAAAGTACAGGTTGCATAGAAAAATCATGGTTTGATTCAGTATTTATTTTGATTCCTTTTACTAATCTTGCAATCCACTGCCTCGGGGGGGAACACAAGTTAACAACTGACAACAAACATCACGTTTTGAAAGCTGTTCCCAGTAGCAATAACAAACCTTGCTTAGATTCTACATTAGATTGCTTCACAACTAAACTAGCACATCTAAAAACAGTATACACAGCTCTGAGAATTTGACCTTCATATTATTTGTAATATTGCCTATCAATAGCGTAAAATTAAGGTGCTTATGGATGATAAAAAGAGCAATACCAAAATAATCAAACATACCTTGACAGGGAAGGTTCCCATAGGAAGCTTTGTTGTAAGAAGTTCCCTCAAACGCCGGATTGCCTTGACCTTGTTTGCTAGAATATCAAGCAATGGCAAGAGTTCCTCAGTCTGCAGCGGAAAGTTTGGAGAAAGCCAAAGAATAGGCCTTAATCCTTTCTTATACTCGTTTTCGCGACCCCCATCCTTATGGCGATTTCTGTTCTCAGAACTCGTAGAAGAAGACGCTCGAGTATCCCTTCCTCTAGTATCTACAGAATGTCTTCCTGGTTTGATCTGATTTCTACTTGGAGAATCCCCAAGAAGATCACTCACCTTCTCCTCCACGCAGAGAGAATTTCTAGGTGGGGCAATTTTCTTCTGCACTTCAATCTTCGTATCCTTTTTCCTCCATCCACTAAACCATCCTTTCTTTTCTTGCTTAGTCTCGCCGTTTCTACAACCACTAACATCTTCTATGGGAATCTCCCTCTGCTCATAGCAGCTGTGCCGATGCCCAATAATTCCATCACCATTCTCAATAGCCACATCTGCCGTATCCAATTTAAGCGCAGCTTCAAGTTGTCTCTTCTCATCCTCCGTCAAAATATCATCAAGCTCCTCACTTTCTTGTTCATTTTCATTGCAAGATGAAAAGAACTCATCATCTGTCATGGCCCCTGGGACCCTCCTAGACTTTATACTCACCACCACGTTATGCATATCGTACACCTTAGCCTTCCATGACCCCACCATTTCCGTCTTCTCCTGCCGCCTCCAAGTCAACTGAGGCAAGAGAACTGCCTGAGTCACATCAATCCCAGGCCTAAATATGTTAGTCTGCGACATTGCAGCCACTTCTTGCTTTACCTCTTCTTCGGTTGCCGGAGAACCGGCACCATCCAAAGCATTCATCACCTCCTTATCCTTGTGTGAGATCATGCACAATGACCCGGGAGGGAATATCCCATCCTCTGATCCGTCACCAAGGAAAAGAATACTCTGATCCGAACGCTGTATCCTAAATCCATCAAAACCTGCCAAAGTCATATCTGCCCTCAAATTTGCACCCCTCTTCCAAATCTTGTAAGTATCTGAAGGGGCAATCCTAGAAATGAACGGAATCACAGAACTCTCGAAATGAAACGTGATCTCCATGTAAAAGTCCCTCATCCTTCTCATTGTCCCAACCAACCTAGGCAATCTCCTACACCATTTTGCCCACGCCAATGGCTGGTAATGCCTAACTATAATCATGGCAATCGCTTCTTCCCTATTGCAAATGGCTTCCTGAAGCGCACTCCAACCATTCTCGTTCTGCAAGCTCCAATCCGCCCCGGCAACCATGAGCATCTCCGTGGCTGTCTGGTCGCCGAGCTTGACAGCCAAGTGAAGAGGTGTGTCGCGATTTGGGACATCACGACGGTCAATAGCAGCGGATATGGCTTCAGCCTTTTCTTCCTCGGCTAAAGAAATGACTTCATTGTGAATCTCGGACGGGTCACAAAGGCGAGGCAGACATGCCAATATCCTCCTGAGAGCGGCGTAATCCCTCATGGCTATGGCCTTATGAACAGGGCTATGAGCATACTTTGAAACGTCAATGCCAGCCATGTCTCTCAGGAGTATTTTCAAATAAAATCTAACAGACCACTCACAGTCCAATTTCCAGAACCAAAATCCAGCTAAATCATCAAAGAGTACACAACAAAATTGGGTCCTCTTTTTTTTTTTTTTTTTTTTTTGATAGATAATCAATCAATAACCCAATTTGGAATTGAACAGCACCATGAAGTAGAACCAAAAACCCAGTTCAGAATTGACCCCAAATTTGAGAATTCCCTAGTAATCTCTCTTCTTTCTGAGAAACATAAACAAACCCAATTTAGATTGCACCCAGAGAAAACGAGGGCATATTGTGAAAAATAAAAAATAAAAAAACGAAGAGAGTTTGACAAACAAATTGGAAGCACAAGAAGAAAAGTATATTGGGTGGGGCCAAGGCAAGAATCCAAGAGACGAAGGAGGAAATCTCACCTTTCTTCTTTTCTTTTCTTCTCTTTCTTTTCTCCTCCTTCGTTGAGAGACCAAGATTGCGAACCGAGGCACTCAACCCCACCAAACCAAGAAAACTCTCTTTCTCTCTCTATTTCTCTCCGTTTCTCTCTCTAAAATTCCATCTCATTTGGAAGTTGAAAAGGAACTAATAAGTAAGGCTTGCGATCCAATCCAGATCAGACAAACCCCAAGAAAGAACATGCATGTGCGCGTTTGAAACCCCAAAATCTTATTATTAAAAAAAAAGTTATATTAAAAAACAGAAAAGAAAAGAATAAGGGACCAAAACAGAAATCAAGAAACGAATACGAGAAAACAAAGACAAAACCCCACCATCCCAAGCAGAGTATTATAAAGGGTCTCAAACGGAGTGTTGTAGGATTAATAAAAGTTTCTTATTCTGTGTTTAATTAATTTTTTTGTTTATATATACTATTTTTTTACTTTGAGTGAACACAAAGATGGAAATGAAGAGAAAAGTCAGAGAGAGGAGGGGTGAAGCCTGCGAGAGAGAGGGGGGGTCCAAATATGGGAGGTGCAGCATGTGAGCCAGAAAAAAGAGGGAACCTGCTTTGCCCTTTCCCCTATTAATTTTTTTATCACTTTTTTAACTAAAAAAAGTGATTTTTTAGACCAATTATTTTATTTTATTTTTAGGTAATTTTTATTGTAGATAATAATTGAATTAATTTTATAATAGTTTGGTCTATGATTGAAAATAATATTTGATAGAATCAATTTTATCTAAAATTTTTTATCGTTTATAAAACTTTTACATGTTATATTTTTTTAGTTTAAAAGTTTCAATTCAGCTATACTTTTCAAATACTCAAAGAGATAATTATGTATTACGTGCTACACATTTTAATATGAACAGCTACGAATCAAACCACCAAATCTTAATCTAACAAATAAAACGCTCTCCTTGATAAAACAAAATTGTCCTTTTCACCTTAAGATTTCCTTATTTTTTAGATAACTCCATTATTTGATTTTCAAATTGTATACTCATTATGATTGTTATTCTAATTTTTTTACATGTCTGTTATAATTAATTAATTAATTATTGTAAAAAATAATGCTAATAATAAATAATAATTGATAGCTTTTGAAACGGCTATTAGGTTCCGAGCTCGGCGTTGCTGTGGTGCCAGTCAGACAGCCTAGACATGTCAAAACAATTCTAAAATAAATAAAATAACGGATAAAGATAAATACCTCAAAGCCTTCCCAAGTCTTGTGCAACAGTCCATTTCTTCGAATTAAAAGTCAAATCTTCTCCAAAAGCTCCCAAAATCAAATCATAACAGAGTTAAAATTGAACAATATAAAGTGATTATAATTTTGATTAATATTTTATTTTAAAAATATTATATTTGCAAAGTCAAAAAAAAAATAATGTGTAAAATTTTTGTTTTGAACTCACCTTTTCTAAATGTTTTTTTAAGGGTTAGAGATTTACTAGAAATACTATAAAAAAAAGGAAGAAAAATGCTATGACGAGAACCTCTCAAAGTTCTCATCAATGAGATCATTTTTATTTTTTGATCATTTGATTGAAATTGAATGGTCCAAAAAGTAAGTCTCATAAAGAAAAAACCAAACACAGTTATACCTATGTTTTTTTTTTTTTATTTTCTCCCAACCTTTTTAAAATAACAAATATAAAAATAATTAAAAAGAAAACTCAAAATATATCTTAAGAAGAGGGGATTTGGTTTTTTTTTTTTTTGGCGGGGTGGGGCGCACCATTGGCATGGGCATCATCTTCGTGCGAAGGAGATGGTGGGTGGAGAAGAAGCAGATCGACAGTTGACAAACTCACAACACCATCTCGATCTCTACCAGATGCCGTCTTTACCTCAATGCAATAGAATTACAATGCCATCATGACCTCTAGCTGATGGAATCACGGCACCATCTCCACCTCCACATGACAAATCAACGAGCTGTGCTCAAGGCCATCTTGACCCACATAGGCAAAGCCTTCGCCGCACCGGGATCTCGAGCTCACGACCTTCGTTGAGACAGTGGGGTGTCACCCATCATGAAAGGTGAAAAGCATTATGAACCTACTGTGGGTTACGACGTTGGTCATGATTCAGTGACTCCTACCTAGGAGATCTAAATATTTTTGAATTTGAGGTCGCCAGCAACACCATCCTTGCGGCGACGGCGGAGTCCGACATTTTTAGTTTATTTATTTATTTATATTTTTTTGGGAATTTTTTTGTTTGGATTTTTATTTTTTGAATTTTGAGGTGAATTTGGTGTGAATGAGCTTATTTTATTAAAGCTAAGTATGTTATTTAGCACCATAAGATTCAATGGATAGAAAATGTTTCTTGTTGGTGAGAGAAAATAAGGGGTCTCATAGTAGTTTTCCCCAAAAAATAAAATCCTAAATGGAAAAGGTGGCGTGAATCCTAAATAAAAAAGCAGCAAAGTGTAGTAGCCCATATTTGTTAATGCTTAAATAATTCAAGACTCATTATAAGTTTTTGACATAATATCTAATAAAATATATGAGATTTATAGAAGTAAATACTTTGAACACATTTAGGGAAAAATGATTTTAGTGCTCCAATTGCGCAAAAGTTTTTTTTTTTTTTTTTTGTTGGTGTAAACTAAGGAAAAAAAGTATTTATGATGGCCATCTTTTGGGAAAGTGATATTTTAGAGGAGTACAATGAAAAAGAAAGTCTAATTAATGACGTATTTGAGAAAAATTATTTCAAATAGTAAATCAAAGAGAAATATATTTTAATTAGAAACATTTTAAAATACAATTTAAAAAAAGATATAGGGAGCAATCATACGTTTGACTGTCAAAGGGTTAAGTAAAATTGGTTTTTGCATTTTGGTCAAAATGCTTAAATAGTAAATATAAGGTTTAAAAAAAAACCTTATACACATCACACATTTAACAAAAATTATCTCCGTACGGTAAGTAGTGAAGAAACACATTCATATTCCAAAAACAATAGTTTATAGGATTTTGTGAAAATATTCAGAGTGGGTATATTCAAAAAAGTTATTTCAAAAGATCAATTAGAAAGGGGGTTAAAGAAAACTTCAACGAAAAGCGTTTTAAAACAATAAAATTAAAAAAAAAATTGCCGCTGACAATTTTAGTTCACATAATAACCTAACGACAAGGTGCTCGTTGCATTTGCATAGCGGCCAACTCAAAATACTTCTACTAGGGACCTAATTGTATGGTGTAAGTCAACAATTCAAATATGAGATCAAATGTGGTGGTGTATATAACTTAGCGATAATTTCATTATTGACTCTATCATAAAATGAATAGTTTAAACACTCCCATCCTTAAATTAAATAATTAAAACAAACCTTAAACTATGACTTAAGCGACAAAAAATAACTTGAATATCTTCAAGCTCGATAATGGGAGATATACAAAACATCAAGAATATACAAGGACTACTCACTAGCAAGTTCCTATCTTTAGGGCATGTTTGACACACTGTATTCTATTATAGAAAAAACAATATAATACAATACAATACAATATAATACGGTATGCCAAACAAACTTTAAGGTCCACGAATATATAGCTAATTATCTTTCTGATACCTTCTGATTGTTTATTCAAAACAAATAAAATAAAAAATCATAATCATTAAGAGTTATGAGAATTAATGGTTAATATTGCTTATGTCTATGATCATTTTTAGGTACAGGATTAACATATCGTCTACCCTATATTCTTGTTTTGAATTTGGTCAAACCCTATTTTATTTTAGTATAATTAAGTCAGGTGCGATATTTGAAGTATAATTATCCACTTAGGCCACTTGTATGTGTAAATTAGGTTTGAATGTTTCACAAAGTGGTAAATTAAAATACTAGCTCTTAAAAAGTGGTATTCCTAATTTAGTTTACCCTTCATTATTAATTCTCAATTTAAGGTTCAAATCGAAAACCCATTTATAGCTTGAAAAATCCTTTTCATCCCTATGAGATTAAAACCTAATAGAATTTGTTATTTGCAGAAATAAAAAGGTTTCTGAGAATTGGATAAGCCCAGCTAAAATGAAGTCTGAGAAGAAAATTCATTAACATACTTTGTACAATAAAGAACAGGATGCATGGCTCTGAATAGGAGAGCATTGTAGACAAAGAATACACCGTACAATACTAACATGACTAAATTGCTAACTCTAATAAAGAGAAAAATATATTGCATAGTAAGGGATACAATAAGACTTATATTCTAACATGCGATAATGACGTTGAAAAATTGATTCTTCTTCCATAGCAAAATAATCATCTCGATCTAGCTTGATTGTTAGTGGTTGGGTAAGATTAATAATGTAGGATTTGTAATCTATAATGAAGCATGAGCTTTGAATCTATGCATCAGGGTTGTTTAGGGTTTGATTTGGGGTTTGAGGAGCGCTAAGATTTGATGTAGAGGTTAATTGAGTCGTAGGATCTATAGTCTAAGAGAAATGCTCTTATACCAAGATAGAATTTGTGATTTACAAAAATAGAAGTTTTTGAGAATTAGATAAGCTCAACTCAAATTGAGTTTAAGAAGAAGATTCATAAATATACTCTATACAACAAAGAACAGGACATGTGGTGTTCAATAAGTGAGCACTGTATACAAAAAATAAACTATACAGTAATAACATAACTAAATAACTAACTTTAATAAAGAAACATATATTGTACAGCAAGGCACACAATAAGACTTATATTCTAACAAGACTTTGTTATTTATAAAACAGCAAGACATAGTTTAGCAAGACATAGTTTAGTTTATAATGTATTTTTTAGACCAAGATCCATTAGTTTATGAGTAGCATGATTTTAACCCCATGGGGTTAAATGGAGTCCTCTTATAGCTTGCTTTATCCGACCCGTTTAGATACTCCATGAGGCTTATGGACGAGGAAAGCAATACTCAATCCTCTATCTTTTTTTTTTTTTTTCTTTGACAGTTGGATGAACTAAAGGGGACTCAACACTGGACCACTATTTTCAAGCTAAAAGAGATGAATTCTTAAAGTGTGACGGACACCAAATAAGACTTTAAATGAGGGAGTTTAGCACTATAGGGAAGTAACGTTAAATTTTCTTTGTTTTTTTTACCACAATTATTTCTTTCCTTTTTTTCTTTTATTTTAATTTGTTTTACTTTTTCTTTAGATACTCAATACCACAATAAGTGCTTGTTTAGTTAAATTAATATATTTAATAATAATTAAATAATATCTTTTTAGAAAATGTAATTTGCAGATATAATATTTTTTAATAAAATGTAGTAAATATATATATTTTTTAATTTAAAATTATATATGAAATTGTTTCACACCTAAAGCTTTAATAAAAAAAAATAAAGAGAAATAGATAAATAGAAATGTTAAAATAATGGATGTAAAAAGAAAAATAAGGTGAAAGGAAATAATACTCTTAGGGGGTAGTTTTAGAACTATAGGTGGTGCAATAAGTGAATTTAGTTATTTCAAAATTATAGAGGGTATATTTAGAAGAGGGTGTTAAAAAATAAAAAAGGAAGTGTAAACAAAATCACTTTCAGGTAAAATAGTTTAATTAACTTGATAAGATACTTAGTTAAAATAGTATAATTAACGTGACACGATATTGGAGGGGAACATAAAAGAGACAAGGAACAATCATTCTTTTTTCATATATAGAGATACAACAATAGGTCGAGGCCCGGGCCCATCTTGCTACAGTGATGGGCCAGGCTGACACGGCCTGGCACTGTTCACGACCCACCCCGGCCCATAAATATTGGTGAGCTAGGCTGGGTCAATATATATCGGCCCATGGGTCGGCCTTGCAAGGTCCATGGAAAATCATAGGCCGAGCAAGGCCCAGGCCGGCCCGTCTAAGCCTATAATGGGTCGACCCGTTTCGGCCCACAATGAACAATATTTTTTATGTTTTTACTTTTTTTATTTTTTTTGTTTTTAGTAATTTTGTAAACATTTTATTTGCATAATTATCTCCATTGTACTCTTTTTTTCTTACTAAGGTTTTGTTCCACTGGGTTTTCCTTGAAAAGGTTTTTAATGAGGCAATCGTAAATAAAATATCCCTTTTTATATTTCTCTTGACTATTCAAACTTTTATATTTGTTAGCTTGTTTAAAAATTCAAAAATAAAAATAAAAATTAAAAATTAAAAAATTAAAAATTACATGCATAGATGGGCTAGCTCATTTAAACTCATGATAGGCCGGCCCATTTAAGGCCCACGGTACGGCCGACAAGGCCCTTGGCACGGCTCATGTAAAATTGGCTCGTGAACTCGGCAGGGCCAAGGTAATTTTAATATGGGCCGGCCCGGCCAGGCGCACAAAATTGGTAGGCCAGCCCGGCCCTACCCACGGCCCACATGGGCATAAGGTGAACTGGCCGAGCCGGACCGGGCCGGCCCGTTCTTGCATCACTATTCATATAGCAAATGTTAATATTGCTTATGCTAGAATTTTTTTATTTTTATTTTTTTTAAGTTTGAGGGTAGGGAATTTCAACTTTAATAATAATGATAATAACAATAATAATAATAATAATGTAAAAAATAAGTTATACTAAAATAATAATACGAGACTGCTTTGTTGCAAATTAGATGTTTTAATTCTATCAAGATCAAAAACATGAAGCAAAAATAAATAAAATACATATAAAATTTATAATGGTTTATTTTCAACATAAGAATTATGTCTACTTTCAGTCACTGGAAAAATTTACTATGATGAAAAAAGAACACATTCTCTCTCTCTATTTTTAAAGTTACATAAATAAACCCCAATTTCTTCTATTTATACGACTATACAAAGAAAAGCTTACTTTCCAAAAATTAATACTGATTCACAATTGGGCTTTGCGGCCTCGGCCTCCCAATGGCGTGGTGTTGATTGTAGTCTGCCTTCTGAAAATCCTTGATCCAGTACTACAGCCCTGCCTAGTGTGTGTCGTGATGCTCAACACCCTGCCACAAATGCTGTCTTCTAGGAACTCCCAGCATCGCGGCTCTCCAATCCTATGGCGACGGCGCTGGCACTACCTCCTCCTTTGAAATTTTGGATGATAAATACGTAAGGTATTAAATTAGTCTCCATAATCCTTAACATGTTACAAGTCATTGCTCCGCCTTTCTTTTAAAATCATTTGTCTTCCTCACTTTATTGACAGTTCATTATGTAATATTTTGCCAACTGGAGTAAGCCTAACTAGTAAAAGTGAGATAAGTTAAGAAGAAGATCCCATACTTAAATCTGAACGTCTAATATATAAATTAGAAAAAAAAAAAAAAAAACAACAAGAAGAGATGCCAACTTTTAGCAGAATAAATGTCAAATTTTTCCCTAAACAAATTGTCATGTCAGTCCCACAAAAGAAGTCCTAAAGTTCGAATATTTCCATTCATTTAAACAGCAATATCACTGTGGAATAACCTTAATAGGCATTTGCATTTTCCATTGTGCACATCTTTTTCCCGCCATAGTTCTTGCCTTTTTCTGTACGACTTTATTGCTTGAATGTTGATTTTCTCCATGATGGAAGGAAAAGATAAGTGAAAGACAACAGAAATGCCTTTAACTTTGTCTAAGCTATTATAGATAATGTCATTCGAAATGTTGTGCATATTTTATAAAGTAGTCTGCAAGTGTATAAACAATAATGGTTCGAAAAAGGAAAATATGAAATTATCTTATATCACCCGTTTGGTTTATATGTTATAACAAAAATGCAATTTTTTCTTTAGAAAAAAAGGTTTGAATCGTGGTTCAAACCTTCATAATAATTGGACTTCTCTTTTTTTTCTTCATCTTCTTCTTTTAATTTTAGAAACATCTCTCTCCTAAGCGGTCTAATATTTACTTTGAGGATTCAAATTTTTTGTCTAATTTTGGTAACTCAAATGGTGTATAGCCAATTATATTATGACATATCATTTAAAAAGTTTGAAAATAATATTTAATTGACTTTTATATGTTTTTTAATCAAATGATGTATCATAATATGATTGGTTGGATATCATTTAAGACACCAAAAAATTAGACAAAGGATAAGTCCTTACTCTACAAATTAGATAACAACCAAAATAAAATAGGGTCTATGAGAGTGCAGTTAAAATTTTATACTTAGAACTGAACACTATAACATATAAGAACTTTATATTATAATAAACTTTTATTTTTTACTATAGCATATAAAAACTTTATATTATTTATCATTAAAAGTGTATGATCGAAACCACTTTCTAAAACACCACAAAAATGCATATAAAGCAAGCAACAGTAACTATGGACCTGGGAAGAATTTTGATTAACCAATTGGGTAAACAGAAACTTCAATGAGATTCCTTTGGCAGAATACCAGGACATACAGGGAAGCATAAATGCCAAAATTGTCCAAAACTCAAGAATGGAATTTAATTCTATTCTTCACGGTCTGTGTGGTCAGATATTTATGCCAAATGGAATAACTTATGCATTAATAATAATACTTTGGATGCCTGGAAAAAATAATAATAATAATAATAACAGCAACAACAAGTAACATGCCGCTTTTTATCTATCATTTATCTTAAAAAAAAAAAAGACATGTTCTTTTTGTTGGATGTCATTTGTCATCAAATTAAGTGGGTGTTTAAAAAGATGATGGGAACCAGTGATAGAAACCACTTTTACTGTAACATGTGAGAGTTTTACACTATAACAATTTTTATTTTTTATTTTTTTTATTTTTTTATTTTTTTTACTGTAGCATGTAAGAGCTTTTTACTGTTCATAACTGAGTTTGTTGTGGGAACTGAGTGGTGGAAACCACTACCAAACACCCCATTAAAAGGTGATGTCGTTTCTACTATGAGCAAACAGTATACCTTATTCTGCACTCTTTTTTTTTTTTTTTGGATAATTTTTTATTATAGAATAGAAACATCTAACCACACAATAAATTATAAAAAAAACGAACTTCTAATCACATATTAGGCTCACGGTTTCTGACCGCTCATCCATTGTTACAAAGAAAAGATATTTTGAAATAGAATTTGAGGGGGAAAAAAAGCAAATTTAAAAATTTGAAAGCAAAGCTCCAATATAAGATTTATTTTCTAATTGTCAATTACATTGACAATCAGATAAAATAAATTTAGAAATAGAACTAAAAGCAGTTTTACCACGTAAAATTATTCTTTTGTTTTGTTTTTGGTAATGCAAATATTCTTTTGTTTTTTTTTTTATGACTTTTCAAACCGCATTTGTATATATACAATACATATACACACACATTAACATAGGGGGGAACATAATTAAGTTAATGTTTTTCTTTTTGAGGAATAATTAAGTTAGTGTTGATGGAAAAAAAAAAAAGAAAAATTTATAATAAAACACTCATTTCAAAGCAAAGAGTTAATCACAAAATAGTCCCAACTTTACACCAGATCAACATTGATCCATGAAGTTTAAAGCATCATAAAGCTAACCCCGGCTTATTTTGACATGACAAAGTTACTTTTTCCATAACATCTCCATTAAAGTTTGGACATAACATACCCTTTGGTCCATGTAAGTGAGGGTAAAATTGAAAATTAGATGACTTTTAGGACGAGATTAATTGATCAAAAAAGGGTTTGGTGTTTTTTTTTTTAGGATTGCAATATATTATGTCTTGTTTTCGTCTAAATATATATTATAAGGTCTAATAAGGCTCTAAGGGCATAAAACCCATTGTGCAGGATTCCTTCTTTATATTTAAACAAGTAGCCGATACAAATACTCACTTTTTCACACCAAAATACATAAGAATTTGAGACGTATAAATGTGAAGGGCGAAAATAGAATTTTGTGTGAAGTTGAGGGACCTTTTTTATTTTTTTAATTAATCTTCAAATATATCTATCGGTAGAATTATTTAAATGGATTTTATCCCTATGTCAATTGATTTCCTTAGCTCATTATTAATATTATTTCAAATAGGATTGAATGGTATTCATCCATAAATTTCTTGTTTATCAGTTAATTGTCAGCATGATATTAAACAACAACATCTATTCCTAAGCAAATCATCTTTGACTCTAAAATGAAATCATTAACATTTCATACTTTAGAAAAGTTGTGACGAAGAATTTGTTACGAACTCTTTCAACTTTAAGGGAGCATATATCAGCCACGCAACAAGAACTGAGATTTGTGGCTGCCCATTTATGCCAATAAGATCCCAAATTAATGGAGGCCCAGCGCCAGCTCTGCTGAATGACAGACTCAAACGTTTTATCTATCATGGCTATGGGAATTGGTCGGGCCTAGTATTATCCAACCATATTTATAGGAAGATCATGGACCATGTCCTGACTTGCGGTACCCAATAGTGCCCCCTTACTAAAAAGTGCCTTTATCATGTCCAAATTGAAACTGTGAAAACCCTCTGAAAACCTGCCGTGATATATGATTTCAAATCGATAGATCAGATTAAGATATGCAGATCTAATAGCTAAAAGATATATATATACTAACAAGTTTTTTTTGTCCCTACCAAAGAAATTATTGTCTAAATTCAAAATAATATTTAAAAGGGGACTTCTTCTGTGGAAATCGCTATTGGTGGTATACATTTTGAAACCATTAAATTTGGTTAAAATATTTTTTTAAGATTACTCATTAATAGGTATCTTTTTTGGTATCTTCTAAAAAATAACACTTTTAAAAATTGTAGTAGCAAGATTGTGATATCAACTATTGTTTACATGTGGTCTGCAATTGCTGATGTTGCAGGATTAGAAATGAGTCCCCAAAAGGCAGTGTTAGTCAATTGCTATTAAAATTTGGAATTTTTACTTTTTTATACCCCTGTTTTAGGTTCAGTCAAAAACTGAACCTTCAATTTTTAATCTCATTTAATGAGTGCTTTTATAATTTTTTAATCCTTTTCATATTAAAATTTCTTTTTTAGTTTGTAAAGTAGTCTTATTTTTTTATTTTGAGGATATTTGGGTTATTTTTAGATCAAAAAGGACCAAAATTGACGATTAGCAGAAAAAATATATAAATTTATGTATTAAATCTAATTTAAAAATTTTAGATGAGATAAAAAAAAGGTTTGCATAAACTAAAACTATAGGATATGAGAACGCATGTATTGAAATTTTTAAAAGTGTAAATTCTGAAAATAACCTAACGTTTAATATAGATATCAATGTTAATCCTATATCTACCACTCAAATTTATGAAAGTAACATATCTAATAAGATATTTTTATTTTTATTCCAAACTACCAAGGGCAATTTGAACTGACAAAGGTAAGGATTTATCATGAATTTAGAATGTGATAATATAAATGTGATACCCTGTATCACATTTATATTATCACATTCTAAATTCATTAGCCTAATACAGGGTATGAAAATGAAAAAAAAAAAAACAAAAAACAAAAAACAAAAACCCTAATATTCATTAGCCTTAAATTGACACGATTCGTCTCTCATGGCAAATGACTATCACTCCAACGATACGCATCAAACCATATTAGCATCAAACAATACACTAATTAGTTTGTCTTGTGTGTATCCGCTTGAAAGGCTGACTGTTGAGAGGTAGCCAAGAAATGCACTAAATTTGCAGTTAAATACACATTTTGCAATTTTTGTTAACAGTGCTCAATTGGCCCAAGTAATAAGGGCGGAAATATCTCATTCGGTGGCGAGAGGGATAAACTAGAAGAATACACTTGTATGTAGTTGAATTAAGAAGCATGAAAAATCATTTTTTATCTTTATAGGGTTAAAACTTCATTACTAATAAAACTTTGACTCTGGTTTAATATATAATGTTATTGTTGAATTGGGACCCATTATTTTATAAATAGCAGAATTTTATTCTCACGAAATTATATAAGAATGCTCCAATAGCGTTGTAATTTCAAAACCTAAGAAATTTGTTCACAATTGCGGAGCTTGAAAGTAGCATGTAGCATAACTAGGGGGCCTACACTAGTTTCGAAACTTGTGACCACAATATATACAAGATTTGGTAATGGCTTTGCATTTTTACCGTCTAAATCTAATTCATTGAGACGAATCACATTCCAAGAAATCCCTAGAATAACTTCTATTAGAGATGTAAGTATAGGCTTTCTTGTGGGCTGGATCGAGCCTGGATCAATTTGAGAAACACCGGTTTTATGGTATTGTTTTCTAAATTTATTATTTCTATAGGAAAGCTTAAAACATATGATTTTTAAATAATATAAGACATAATTAATTGCAAATATTATACATATGTTATCTAAGGTTATTTTAACCTTTTAAGATACGAAAAATGGTATGAATCAAAACAATGAAAAAAAACAACAAAGCACAACAGTAATAGTAAAAGAGTGGTATACCACCTAATTTACTCATCGAGCCTTAGTACTTAGGCTTATGGGTTGGTTGGCTCTCCCATAGAAAAACCAAGGATTAGGTATAGCTTAGGCCAGCCCATGCAAGCTCATTTTAGCCAATAAATTAGACAGCATGCCACTTTTTTACTACCACTTTTGTGTTCCACCCCTTTTTTATTCTCTTTTTGATTCATATTATTTCTCGTAGATAAAAGAACCAAAATACCTTTAGATATTACATATATGCCTGACTCCAATCTAAATTACTTGGGAAGTAGTATGTTTTAAACTTTTTTTTTATAGAATTTATAAAATTGAAAAAAATACAACAGATGTGGTTTTTCTCAAATTGACCCTATTTTACCACTCTTAAATAATAATAAATGTATTTCTTTATTTTAACAATATATTTAAAAAAATACATATTTTTATTTGACAATTACAGACCAAGATGGGCTAGTCCCGTCAAACCCACAAAGAGGCCAAGTTGGACTAGCCCAATAATGGCCCATGGGCTAGCCCATCCTCGACCATGTCATGACCAACCTAGCCCACGTAAAAAGTTTCGCGTGCTTTAGACTACTTTGATTGGCACACACATAAGTAGCTCATAATATTGGCCATAAAGACTCTAATGGCGCTTGTGGTTTGGAACATCGTTTCTAGAGTCCCTTGATACTTTTTGGGAGCCATTTCCATGGTGTAGATTGGCACAAATGCATTGGCGCATCAAATGCCAAAATCAATTAAAGAGCATCAAAAGTTCCTTAGCAAAGGCATGAGTAACTACATTACTTGGAGGAGAAGTCAACCGCACAACATGGTTGTTTTCTCCCCCCATTTTTTTTTCTTTTATTTATTTTTTATTTACTTATGTTGAAAATTGAAACTTTCGTTTTCACAAGGCCTGATTCTAAGGTATAACTTTTCTTTTTGTCTCACGACGTGGAATTTTTTGATGCTCCCAAGCCACACTTTAGGTATTCTGATGGGTTTGTACTTTAATGGGTCGTAGTTTGACGTGTCATATAAAATTGAATGGGCCGTCTGCCATTAGTTCAAACTACTCCGTGATATCATTTAGGAGTGTCAAATTGATTTGATTATGAATGGTTGAGTAATGAAAAATATATAATAAAAATTCACAATGTCATTGTTTTCTCATCTCAAAAATTGATATTGGGGTCATTTCTAGCCCAAAAGACCGATGCCTAATTTCTCTGTTTGAGGAGAGTGAGGAAAATATCATGTTTATTAAAATAATTGATAGCAAATATTATATTTAAAATGTAAAAATTTTAAAATTTTCAATTCTACCTATCTTCTCTCTCCTATCCTTGTCTCTCGTCTAATCACGATGGATTGGGGGTTGTTGGTAGATGCGCCGGAGGCCGCGGCAATTGGCAATGATTGGAGTTAGTAAAGGATTTTTTTTTTTTTAAGGTTGGGGTCAGATTTAAGAAAAAGAGAGATAAAATTGGAATGTTTCGTATTACAATTTTAAAATATAACGTTAAATTTTAATTTTTAAAACCTGTTATTTGCTTCAAAATATTTTACAAATGTGGTATTTTGAATAATTTTCCTTTCTAGGAGACCACTTTTTACTTAGACTACAAAATCCGACATTGGTGCTAATGACATATATGTCTAAATCTACTTAAAAATTTGTCGACAGTTTTATTTCAATATAGAACCATGTAAATCATATGCATAATATAACACTACTATCCCTAATACCAGAAGTATAAACATTGCAAACTTAGGTAAATGAACTAAAATTGGAAATTTAAAAACATTATTGACTTTTTAACAATACTCACCATCATAATTAAAATGATTTCTACAAATTTAGGATAAGGACGTGACCGGCCCTTGTTGATGTGTGGACTTTGGAGTATCATTCCTCTTTTCCTGTTGGTTTGGTTGGTAAATTTTCGGGCCATATCTGTGATGATTTATGTTGGTTATTGTGATCCCATAGCTCCAAAGAGAAGCGAAGACTATACACTGCGCTCCTGGTGCATTTCTTTACAACTAGAAACAATTGAATTAACTACACATGTTAGACAAATGTTTCCAGAAACATCACTTGATTCTCTATGCTGACTTTTTGATAAGAAATCCTTGTTTTAAAAAAAATATATTATGGTCGACAGATTATCAAACAATCACTAGCAGATGTAAATGAGGGAGAGTGGGAGCTGCGGCCCCCACAAACTTTTCTTAAAAACTAAATTCTCACCCTTTAAACTTTCATAACTTTTTGATGATGCTTCTACTGAGGTTGATATTCTCATACATGCCCCCACTGGATTTGGTATTTTTCAAATATGACCCCATTGACTTTTATATTTTGTGTTTTATTCTTATTTTGTTTTTCCCATAGGCAAAACTACAATAAGACCTTTCATTTGTTTTCATCAATAAGAGACTTTTTTTTCATTAGATTTAAATCATACAATGTGAAATAAACATGCTCACATTTGATAAAATAAGCTCATCTATATCAAAACTACTTAAAACCTCGAACATTAAACATATCTTAAAATAAAAAAAAAAAAAAGAGCCTAAATTAATGCCACCCTTGGAGAGGGGGTGTAACACCCAGATTTTAATTAAGTGAAATTAATGTGTAAAATGGCGTGTTAGTGTGCCTAAATGTGATTTGAACTTAATTTGCTTATTTTATGGCACTTTTCAATTTATTTCATCTCTTTATTATTTTAATTGTTACTTTGAATTTTTTTTTAAATAATACAATTTGCCAAATTCTAAATAAGTCCAATTTGGAAAACCATGTGCAGTACATGGTTTTCACTGTGCAAAACCACCCCTCCCTCTCTATTTATTTCTCTCTCTTACTCTCTCTTTCACTCACTCTCACCTTCTCTCTCAGACTCTCTTTCTCTCTCTTAGTCGACTCTCCTTCTCTCTCTCAGCATCTCTCTCTTTCTCTCTTTCCCTCTCTCACTTTGATTCAAAAAAAAAAAAAAAAAAAATTGAGCTCAAGTCTAGCTCCTTAGCTATATTGGAAGCTTAGAAGCACAATTAAGCCTTTACAAACTCAAATCATAGCTCAAATTTGAGGTTAGTTACTCTATTTATCAAATTGCAAACTTTTTCCAAATTTCTCAATTATTTTTGTATGTTGAAATCCAAGTTCCTTTTGCTTAGAAACCCTTCTATCTAGGTTATAGAACTCAAATCATCTAGAATCTAGGCTTGATTGGACAAAAATCAAATTAAATCAAGTTTTATCTTTTTCTTCTTTTTGGATTTCCTTGAAAATCTCTATGTAAAACTTTTTAAAGTTGTTTAAATGTGTTCCAATATGTTTTTCTATCATTCATGAACATTATATATACTCTGGGGATTGAAACACAGGTTGGAAATGGGATTTCAAGCTCGGGGAGGCCGAGACTCGAAATCTAGAAATTTTCAGATTTTCTTAGTTTGGTAGGCCACTCTTAAGCATCGGCAGGCCAGAATTATATCGTCGGCAGGCCGAACCTAGAGCAGTTAGGCAGGCTGATTCTGTACGGTCAGTAGGCCAAACTGTGGAGTTTGGCACGCCAGACCTGGAAGTTCAACAAGCTGACTGGGCTTCATAAAATTTGATGTTTTTCACCCGTTTTTAGTGTTTTGAACCTAGATAAAGACTTTGACATGGTAGTAAGATTTTGTGAACTTCAAAGGCACACTAGAACACCATAAGATAGTATTGTGATGTAGAATACTTTAAGATAGATATTAATGAACCTAGTTTATATTTAAGGTTGTTCGTGGTTCCGTGGGGCTAACATATAGTGAATCAGGACTGCGGTGTTGAGATACATTGCAGGACATCAAGGTAGGACTTTTACCCCTTCTTTGGTAACCATGCTTTTAAATGGTTTTGGCCTCAAAGTAAATTCTTTCAAAATGTTTTCAATAAATGACTGAGAAAGGATGCTTATGAGTTGTTTTCGTAAACTGTTGAAAGACGTGATATTCATAATGAACTACATAATGAATGTAAAAGGACTCACTTGGTAAAATGAGATTTTAATAATGATTTATACATTAAGGCATGATGCCATATTCAGAGATCAAGTCGTGTAGAGAACGACCTTAGAGGTAGGTTTCAAAATCCAACTAGGCCACTACAGTGGTGATATTTAATGATTTGCCCGAGATAAGATAATGAATTAATTTTTGGTTGAATGAAGGACAATTCTGGCAAGAATGATTAAAATTGAATTTATTTATTGTGTTTTAGATATTTTCTTGAAATGATAAACTTATATTTTAAATTAAATGTTTTCCAAAACTTAGTCCTACTGAACCTTTTGCTCACATTTTTATTTGTTTTAGACTTCTCTCCTCGAGGTGGACTTCAACTTAGGGCCGATCGAGAGTCTATTGAGTGGACTCAACAGCAGTAGGGACTCTATTTAGGTTATTTATGTATTTAATTAAGGCATGTAATATTTTAATCCTTTTCTTTATGTTTGGACTATGGTTGTAATTTAATTCTTGTCGATACTATGTGTATGCATTAATTTAAGTCTGGTGAGGTCCAACTCTTATTTATCTTTTTTCATTATTATATCTTATCTTGTTGCATTAAATCAAGGGTTTTAATTTAAAAATTTTTAAATCCATCACGTTTTCATAATTAACTTAATTCTTTAGTTGGTGATTTTTCATTAAAAACTTGATTTAATTAACCTAACAAACCTGCCATGTCACCTCCCAAGTTTCGGGGTGTAATAGGGGGTGCCGACGAACTTAGACGCCATGGTTAGTGATGAGCCACCCCCTTCGTCACAATGCTATAGGTTTGCAACAAGTGCGATGATCTGTAGGCCACTGTTGCCACCTCCACTTTGTGATGGAGATCGTGACTCCATTTTGCAATCTTGCTCGTGACGGTGTTGCTTTTGACAGATTGTGTTGTGATGGTGGCCTTGCTCATGATCGACCCAATTGTGCTAGCGACATACTAGACTTGGTTTCACACTTATATGGAACAGATGAGGTTGGGGTTCATCGATCCCTTAGTGAACCTACCACTAAGGTTCATTAGGGTCACGATTGCGACATCTCCTCCTATGAGGGGTCCATTGCTACGTCGCTTGGGCCATGAAGGTCGATTATCCATCAGGAGAGAGTCCTCCTCTTTCAAGGGTCACCACGTTTGGTGCCTCCGCCATCGATCAAGACTCCTTCATGGGTTTTGTTTTTTTTCCCTATTCATTTATTAATGTTTTAATTTTGATTTTAGTTTTGATTGTGTAAGGGAGACCTATTAGGTAGAGTTGGATTTTTTAAACCATTTGATTAAAATCTAACGGCTAAAAGTAGGATCTTATAGATGATACCGTCTAAGAGAGTCTTATTGCAACAATAGGAAAAAAAATCTAAAAAATAATAAGCATAATTAATTAAGGATTTTTTCATAACCACACTATTGATTTTGTAGAAAAATATAAGTTTAGAACTTATAAGTTTGTGTTTCGATAAGGATTATGAGAAACGTTGATGAAAGCGTATACAAATCTAAGAAAATGATTGACTTTAGACAAGCCAATATATTTTTAACAGTTTGAGCAAACTTTCATTTCAATAGTAAAGTATTAGATTAATTATGTTATATAGAATTCAAGAATTTAAGTCAGAGTTCTCTCAAAAAACTTGAACACTTAATGTGAAAATTTAGCTTAAATTTCTACAATTGTATAATTAGAGTGAATTCGATGATGTACAATATCATTAAGCGTTATAAGGAGATTGTTAGGAAATTGTTTAAGATTAGGAGACCTTTCACGTTGAAGTAAAAAATGAATAGAGTTTATCAGTGACGAACCTTAAATTTAATAGATTAGAATCTCAAGTACGAGTACTATATTAAAGGTGTGCAGATAGACACTTTAATGTATTTAAGCAAAATGAATAAATTCTTATTTAATTTAAAGAATTTATTATTAGTGAAATTATGGAACTAAGTTAGTTACAAGAACTAAGAACATAGTCCGTATTAGTGATGACCAAGAAAATTCTAAAATTAAATAAAGTAATTTGCATATTTAAGTTAAAGATTTTCCTAGATAATATCGTGTTTGATTTTTATGACTAAAGAAATCTTGAAATTAATATAAATATTTCAAAATTTAATAGTAAATTTTAAATTTAAATCTATTAATTATTGTGATTTAATAACTTGGTTGATAAATTCTCATTGCAATTTAAGACGAAAGAAATTTCAATCTATAAATAACTTCAAAATTTTAATTATAAGAATTTTCAAGCACAATACGATGTTAGCAGTGATCAAGAAATACTCTAACACTCAACAAGTCCTTAATTGCTAATTAATTAATAAACGAAGTTATGTAGGTAGCAAATTCGGCAGAAAAAAAATGCTATCTGAGCTTGGGATCTGACACAATTAAAAACTATGTTATTACCAAAGGTAGATATAGAAAATATTAAGTTTATGTTTTTATTAATCTATAAATAATTTTAAGACTAAAAACAATCTACTATAGCTACGCGACCAAAATATATATCAGTATCTATTTATATAGAGTTTTAGTGTCTAACTGTAAGCAAGTAGTGAGAAAGGACCCATCAGAAACCCAAATTTTCTGTCAGTTAAGAATAAATTTCATCTGTTTAGAAGGACTTTTTTAATATAAGCTTAAGTACAAGATTTGAATATTCGAATAACCTTGATTTGATAATGTACTTAGATCTATCACGAGATGTCATTTCGATCTCCTTTTGCTCAAGTGTGGAGAAAATATTAGCAAAGCTTAATCCAAAGTTTAGTTCAATTAAGTTTGACTAAGAGCTTAATTAAAGTAGGATTAAGTGTTAAGACAAATTAAGTTTTGTCTATAAATAAATACTTATTTCAGAAGCTAGCACTTTTTTCACTCCTCCCATTCTTCCCTTACCAAAACCAGTTTTCCACAGCCAATTTCTCCAAAATTTTCTACCTTTTGCCACTAATAAAATCACTAACCAAATATTCTAAGAAAGGGGAGAAGCTAGTCATCAGAAAGTGATTCGCCGAGAGTGATTTCTCAAGGGTGTTATTCTTAACTTTCCTTTATTTTTTTAGTTTGATTAAGTTTGTATCTTTTAAAGTTGGCTTATAATTTTGTGAGAAAATGTTATGTAATAACTTTTATGCATTGGTTAGTATGGTTTTTACAAGCCTATTGTTGTAAAAGTTTAGTTTATACATGTTTAAGTTTAGATTTGTATGTTTAGTGTTTGTGGAAAGTTTTTCCTGCTAGCTTTGAGCACAAAAACAAAGCATTTAAAGTCCAATTTCAAACTTTTCTCAAACACAAAACTTTTAGATTTCAACATTTAGAACAAACTCCATGGCTCTACAAAAATAAAGTTTTGACTTGAGGTCAGGTTTCCTAGCAGTTTTTCAAAACTGCCCAAAATAGTGTGGTTGATGTCTAAAAACTGTTTCACTGTAGTAGCCATTGTTTTTGGCTGGTTTAGGCTATTTCAGGTCTATATAATAATTTTTGCTAAACATGAAAGTTTTAAATTTTAATAAGACGAACAAATTTTGTGAAGAAAGCTTTTTCAAATTCTGCCTCTAAAATATAGTTATAGACAGCTTTTCAAAACTATCCAAAAAACTGTCAAAGAGGCTGCCACTCTTTTTAAGTTTTCAGGCTATTTCGAATTATAATTTTAACAAAACACAAAAGTTCTAGATCTTGATGAAATGAAGAACTTTCATGAAGAAAAAAGTTGAAATTCTACTTATATAATACAGTTATAGATAGTCAAAAATAGCTACCAATTTTTAACCGGTAAAAACAGTTTTCGTTTTTAACAAAAACGATCTCTGAAAAGTCCAAATTGTAATTTTTGCAAACCAAAAAAGTTTTAGATTTTAACTAAATGAAGAACTTTTGTAAAGAAAGTTTTGTAAGAACCTATCTCTAAACTAGACTTTAAATTGGATTAATAAAAATAGTCAAAACTTTTGAAAAGTGTTTAATGGGTAAAGTTTGCAAAAATCACTAGAAACGGATATGCTAAAGTTAGAAATAAGACTTTGGTGAACGTAAAAAAATTTTAGACCTCGTAAGTAAAACAAGAAACTTTCATATAGAAAAAATTTAAAAAAAAACTTGTATTTAACATATAGTTTTATAGTAACTTTTAAGACTAATCGAAAGTATCTCTCGATAGTAGTTTTACAAACACACACCGTGTAGCGATAGAGTTCAATTCTACGACTAATAGAAAAATTGTAATCCTCAAAGAACTATATAAGTTTAAAGTTTACTATTTTATCAAATTAAAAAGTTATTTTAAGTTATTTTAAAATAACTATTTTTTATACGAAACTTTAATTATATGGATATAGTTTTTCCATAAACTTAAACAGTTTTCAAATGAATATTTGAAAGGATATTGTAAAAGTCTGATATGCTAGACCCTTAGTATTACAATGCTAGACATGGCCCAACACCCCTACCAGTATAAGACCTCTTGGATCAAAGTTCTCTTCTTCTTCTTCTTCTTCTTCTTCTTTTTTTTTTTTTTAACTGTAAAAAGTTGTAACAACTAACATTCACACTTTATTCTAAAGTTGTGTAACCAAATTTGTTACCAACTCTTTAACTTCAGGGAATCTACGCTACTAGCTAGGACTGCACACGGCAACAAGATGTGAGATTTGTGTTCCAACTAGAGAGAGGTAAAAAAAAAAAAAAAAAAAAACAGAAAAAGGAAAAAAGAAAAAAGATCTGAGATTTTTGGCTGCCCATTTATGCAATAATATCTGAAATTAATGGAGGTGTAATGTCAGTCTTCTGAATGACAAATGACAGACTAAAACGTTTTTTCTCTCAGAGCCATGGAAATGTAGGGCCTAGTATTATCCAACCACATGAATAGGAAAGATGAATAATGAGTTTGTGAACGTAGATTAAATTAATAAATTGAAATCAAAATATTATAATATATAAGATATGTTTATTTTATATTGTAGCATATAGAACTAATAAATTTCAATGATATTGTCAAACAAACTTGAAATAGCTCACTTATTTAACTCACATTCTTAATGTTACAATTCTGCCTCTTTTACATGTTGATATTGTTGAGAAAATGTCACGTTGATTGTGAAAAGAGATGATGGTCAGTTCATAAATATAAAAGAAGGTTTCACATTTTGAGCTAACTTTTGGGTTGAGGTAACAGATTCGAACTTAAAGGGAAAAGAAGAAGACAAAAATCTATATTTTGTGTGAGGAAGTCATAAATTTTTATGTGGACTCACTGATGGGCATTTCTTTTCCTCCACATCGACGGCTCCAATAAAAAGGTGGAATGCCGATTCTGACATTTAACATTTTATACAATTTCCTTTCAATTGAAAGTGACGAGTGTATTTTAGCTTGTTTAAAATAATTGAAATAGTGATCACTATATTAGCACCATACTTATAAAATTTGGGGGACAAAAGATAATTAAAAAAAACAAAAGAATTTGAAATGCTAGGATTTTGAGGGAAAAAATCCATTGGCGTTCGTTTGATAACTACAATTTGAACTGGTTTTTTATAATTCAAATCATTTATGTTATAGTGTTTTTTATCATAAACTTTAAACTCAAAAGCGGTTCAAACCATAAAAAATAGTTCAAATCGTTTTCTCGAATGGATGCCAAGCTGATTTTTCATATTGACTCGTGTTGAAGAGGCAAATTGGAATATTTGAAATTAATTGCTCTTTGCCGTCCATCATGGTAAATCGGTGACAATTCCAGGGAGGGAATGTATTTTTAGGAGTATTACAAATCAATGATTTAATTAGAATTATTTTAATAAAAAATGGAACATATTATTCATATTATTACGTTATAAGTTGCAATGTTCCCTTAAGCTTTTACAGGGTATTGAGCAGCAAGAACTTTAGCAAGACCCAACAATCTGGGTGGCGTTTTCCCTGGAGCCAAATAAATGATACAAACAAAGAAAACAAAACGAAACAGAAAAAGCTGAAAACATGACAAGCATTGAACCCTCCAAATAGCCACACTGTGGACCCTGTAAAATGACAAGCATTGAACCCTCTAGATAGCCACACTATGGAGCACAACTGTCTCAACTGTGAGCCCAGGCCCAAAACCAAATAGCACTCCCCACTCGAGCCCTTCTCCTGTGGTCTTTAGCCCATCCCTGGCACACTTCCTCCTCATCTCGTCCAAAATGAATACCACACATGCACTGGACATGTTACCGTACTCGCTAAGCACGTGCCTCGTGGCGCGCAGTTTTTCGGGCTTCAAGCTGCATTTTGCCTCCACTTGGTCGAGAATTGCAGGCCCACCCGGATGTGCGATCCAAAAAATGGAGTTCCAGTCGGAGATGCCCAAAGGTTTGAAGGCCTCCACTAGGGACTTCTCAATGTTTTTCGAAATAAGGCCGGGCACATCCTTGAGGAGGTGAAATGTGAGCCCAACTTCTCGGAGATGACCATCGATGGCACCCTCACTATCGGGTAGGATGGTTTGGCCAGCTGAAACTAGTTGGAATAGGGGCTTCTCGGCCTGAGGAATAGGATCTGCCCCAATGATCATAGCAGCCGCACCGTCACCAAATAAGGCTTGACCCACAAGACTGTCAAGGTGGGTGTCACTAGGCCCACGAAAGGTAACAGCGGTAATCTCAGAGCAGACGACAAGCACGCGAGCCCCCTTGTTGTTCTCAGCAAGGTCCTTGGCAAGGCGAAGCACCGTGCCACCGGCAAAACAACCTTGTTGGTACATCATGAGGCGCTTGACGGATGGGCGGAGACCCAATAACTTAGTGAGTTGGTAGTCAGCCCCAGGCATGTCCACACCACTAGTGGTGCAAAAGACCAAGTGGGTGATTTTTGATTTGGGCTGACCCCATTCCTTGATGGCCTTGGTGGCAGCCTCTTTGCCTAATTTGGGCACCTCTACCACCACCATGTCTTGTCTAGGATCCAATGAAGGTGCCATGTATGCACAAATGTTGGGATTTTCCTTGAGGATCTCCTCATTTAAGTACATGTAACGCTTCTTGATCATCGATTTTTCACCTGTAAATTTAAAGTCAAAGTAATTAAAAAAAAGAAAAATGACATTAGGAGGTCTTCCATGAGAATAGATAAAATTGGAAACTTTGGAACGCAGACTAACACTGCAAATTCAAAGTAATTTACTCTATTCTAATTATCAAGGATAATATAACTTAGGAGTTGGTATATATTATTAAACCTACTTAAATATATGGAGAATTTATATAAATACAATATTTTAAAACTTACTTTCTATAAATCTCACACATGTTTAAAACTTGTTATACTTCTATAAAATATTATGATGGATGGAAAAGAAAAAGGAAATGATAGTTGAAAGAATGTTAGGATTTGTCTATTTGAATTGGTTGGACAAAAAAACTAAACAACTCATACTAATTATTTGAAAAAATGACATGAGTGGTAGTATGATATATATTTTTTTTAAACTATGGTATGGATAAGCACATTTTTTAAAGTGCAGCGTAACATGTAATTTTCTAAAAAAAATTATATTTTAGTAATTCAAAAATGACACTTCATCTTTGAAATAAATTTTCCCTGAATTCCTTTACCACGAAATCAGATAGTTCTCCCCTACAGCCTCCGCATAAAATCATTATTTTTCGTCTCAAGATCTCGTCTTCAGATACAGTATTGTTGCGCATATATATATATATTCGATATTAAATTCCAAAGTTGTTACCATCCCAAGACCACGTATAATGTTTCAATATTATATGTTAAGGAACATTCTCATTAATATCGAAGCTACAAAAAGACAAATTATCACACAATTCAAACACAACGCATGGCATGCAAAATTTGCTCGAATTTACAACAAGGAAGCATAGCATGCATACAGCAGGATTTGAACCTTACACAACATGAAGGTTAAAAACAAAGACCCAAGGATATATCAACTTACACATGCGCTTGAATTTCTCCTTGAGCTCCGTCTTGTGCTCACTGTTGGTGATGCGGAAATAATAATCTGGATAAGTGCTTTGATCAATGCAGTTGGGGGGAGTTGCTGTTCCGATCGCCATGACGGTGGCAGGGCCCTCGGCCCTTTGCGCCTTAAGAACTTCCTCGACGGTCACCATTTTTTTTTGTTTTTGTTTTTGTTTTGGGTGCTTTCCGGTTAAATTGGAAGATTCAGAGCCAAAATGGGCTTACTGCTAGTTACTTCTAAGCTATTAGATATACTTGTTATGAAAAATGATGTTACACATTGGCGTATATATATCTAGTGCTTGTATGAGGTAGAGAAGTGGTAGATGTGTTTTACGTGCTTGACCAGCTCCGTGCAACATGATAATTCATCTCAAAGTCTGAAGTCTTTGGAATAAGTTTTGAGTGGAGGGCGGGCAAGCACGTGAGCACGTGACTCAGCTCAAAGTCTAAAGTCTTTTGAATAAGTTTTTGGAGTTTGGTGTATTTTCACTCATCCTCACTATTATACCTGGCTTACCAAACAAAATTCAACAATTTAGTGGCCAATTATCAACTAGCTAGATAGGAAGATCGGATGATGGACATAAGTTGATGGGTTCCTTTTTCACATGTTTCGTAAGGGACTTTCTGGTGGAAATTCTCATTAATAGTACACATTTTAAAATTATTATTTGGTAAAAATTATTTTTTAATTTTATTTTATTTATAAATTTAACGACTGAAATACAATACCTATTTGGTGGTGTCTTTGTCAGTTCTCACCAAAAAAAAATTGTTTGCTTGGCATTGTCTTATCTTTTCTTTTCACATGTATTGTTTATCATTATGATGGGATGGTTGGGAATTGTATAACGTGGATAGCTTGGAGTGTAAATGCACATGACAAGTTTGATCCTCAATTGATGCCCCCATCTAAATATACATTCTTTTGTGAGAGTCGTAATTTCTCATAAGATTTTATCATTTAAATAATTATTAAACTAAATAAATAAATAATAAGAACAAAGAGAGATTTAAGCCAAAATAAAAGACTGATTAAAATTAATGGATTAAAAATAGGCCAATTTAATTTAAGTACACATTTAGATTTAAGCAAATTTTTAAATTATATTTCTATTTCCTTCATCTTTCAAAAAAAAAAAAAAAAAAACCGAACATAATTTCTCTCTCCTCCCTCTCTTTCCTCCTCTTCTCTCTCTTCAAGTCCATACGGCGTTGAGCATCCCTGTTTCCCAAGCCCCGCAAACACCCTTGCCCCTTGCCCCAGCCTCTCGCCCATTACTTGCAACAAAGCTTCTATCTCCAACTCGTCTTCTTCAGTGATGGGATCCTCTCTCTCTAACCCCCTAACTTTCGATCTCTCCCTTTCACTCTTTCTCCGCCTTCCTTGCGACTCTTCTCTTCTGTTTACTCACTTTGTGTCTCTCTCTCCATCAACATCCTCAGACTCGTGTAGAGAACCATGACGGCAACGAGAATCTCGAAGAAGAAATTGAGACCCTTGTAGTCGCTGTTGCCACTGCACATCCCTCCAACTTCATCTTCTTCGCCAGCGGGTGGGAAGGTTAAAAATGGTAAACAAATTTATTAAAACAAAACATGGCCTTTTTACTTCTAATTTTTAAAAAGGCGTTATTTTCTTCCAAATTATTCAAAATTGGGATCATTTGTTGTAATTTCCCCATGTAAGATATCATAAAAAATAAATGGGCCTTTAATAATTCATGTGGCCATAATTTTAAAGCTATGTGTTATCATTTGACAACAAAGTTTGTTGGATCTCTGATTATGCACAATATAATATTGAGAAGATAAAATACTATGCCACATTTTTAAACATAGTTTTTATTTATGTTACACTTGAAAAAAATTATGCCATGCTACTATTCATATTATTTGCTAAAATTATATTACACTAAAACATTTGTGGCATTTATAGAAAGTTAGTCTTAAACGTTGACATTTAGGAAAAACCCCCCACAATATTTGAGATAATTTCTAGCATGTTAATGTGATATGTTGGGTGCTAAATTTGGGATCATTAATGGTAGATATGTTGAATTTTGATATGTTTTTCAAATCATGATATTATTGGGTTTGGTGCCCTAAAAGCTGTGACATTATATATATTGTTAATAAATAAATAAAGTTACATTTATAATTATTTTGGTTACTTATATGTGTTATGAATACTTTTATAAACATCTAAAAAATTTCATGATTATTTATGTGACTATAAATTTAGCATATAAATGTTATATGCTTTAGGATAAAATTTATAGATAATAATCTAAATAATCTGTAATAATTAATTAAAGTTTAGGATCTTTGATTAAATATTACAAGTACAGTCTAATCTCATTTAGAATGAAATAGTCTTATCCTGACTTTTAATAGATTGAAGGTACTTTATATAATAGGATTATATAGGACTGGATCAGATAAATTATGAATATCTATTAATTATTCAAATTTATCACTATGATGATCATATATTTGATAGTTTTAATCTTGAGTATTTATTAGACTCCTATTTATGACATTATGTTTTTTGACTTATATGGTAAGATTTATCTGAATTCAGATCATAACTTAGCATCTTGGAAATATAATATAATAAATGGCTAGGAATAATATTATATAGATATAGAATCCATTCATTTCTTATGGAAGTTAGAAAAATGGTTTTTTTGAGTGATAATTTGAGGTTTGAACAGTAGAGTGCTCGTTCATAATAAGATTATGAATTAACTGTTCATTAGAGAATTATTAAAACTCAAGGATAAAGATGTAATAAGAGAGGTAAACAGATATTAAACCTAGCTCTTATTATGAACTATTTATGGAGGACTGACTTATATGTAATAATTATATCAATAGACTGCTCGTTTATTTTCTTTGAGTAATTTCACTGTATTCTTAAGAATTCAGTTTTAGGTTTTTAGTGGAGTAATATTGAAACTAATAAATTTGACACACTAATTAAAGAGTTTGATTAATTGTCAAATTTGTTGAAGCTTGGGTTAAGGTCCATAGGTCCCTAATGCTACATCTGTAACGCTATATTGGATTTAATACATAGAATGAATTATATATATTTAATTTGAAATTATTGAATTCTAAATTAATTATTTCACACTTGAATTATTAATGTGACACAGAAAAATGTTCTCTATGACACATAATATAATGTAATAAATGTTGTCTCAATTTAACTAAGCATTAGTTAATTAATTAATTAATTGATAATATTTAAATAATATGATTATTTAATTATAATTTTAATTTAAAATCTATCTTAAATAAATGTGATTTATTTTTTGAATTTTAATATATATATAAGATTTTATTATATATATATGTGTATATATATATATATTAGGTAAACGATTGAATTGTTTATGGTTTTAAAACGTTTAAAGTTTTATATATACGTAAGTATGATATGTATATATATATAATTTAAAAGAATCGTGATTTGCTTATTTAAAAAAAAAAAGGATAAAGATTATGTAGAGTATATCTCTTTTTCATATATATGATATGGTGGTTATTTTAAATTTAAAATAAATTAATTGAAAAATAACTAATTGCTAAGATATAAAAAGATAGAAATAATAGTTATCTTTATAGATCTATCATTCACGTAACTTTTGTAAAATACTCAGAGAGAAAAACTGAGAGTTCTCTGAAAAAAAAAGTCTGCTATCTCCTGTGTAGCAGATTAAGAAAAGTGTGAGGTTAAATTCATTCTTGCAGTTTGACACCTACTAGTTTTTCTATTGGTGTGGAGGCCTAGCTTGAAAGATCATGGTATCAAAGAAGAAACCTAGGATGCCCTGATAGATCTTCAAAAGGTTGCTAAAAATTTCAAAAGCTTTCTATTATTAATTAAAATTAAATAACTACTCTTGATAAACAAAGTTTTTAGAAATTTTTGTTTGTCAAAGATCCTATCTCTTCCGCTATGTTTCATGTTTTATTCCAACAGATATATCCATCGAAAATCATTTTTGTCTACAATCATATGCTAATTACTATAATGAACTAAAAATTTTTACTTCCACTATGTAAATTGACACAATATTTTTTTCTAGTTAATTTTTTCATACAAAAATTTTCCTCGCCATTTTTTTCCTTGAGCCTTCCTTATTACGAAATGGTCCATTATGTCCACAATTTGCATATATGTCTATATATGTACATATAAATATGTGTTATATATATATATACACACATATTTCTTCTTATGAAATGATATTGAACATATTATACTAGAAATGTAAATCTTATTTTTTTTTCCCTTAAATTTGTATAACAAATCGTTCATCAATATGGGGATTAAAAAGAGTTGGAAGATTAAGTAAAACAGAATATAATACATGTTTTGTCGACAAACCATATTTTAAAAAATAATAAAAAGGCTGAAGCAAGACTTCAAAATATGGTATTCTATTTTGTATTATTTCATATTGAAGCTCAATAAAAAAGTAAATTGAAGTAAATTGCTGCGTGTAGTTTTTTGGTGCCAGTGCAACAAATGGTATTGCTATAATCTTTTGGAGAGATGGTCTAAACAATTTTTGCTATGGATAGACATAAAGCTTATGTTTTATTCTTGCCTTAAATATGTTTTTTAAGTTTTTGGCACTTCTGCCCCCTAAGTTTAATAACTTTGTCCAAAAAAAATTTTCTTGACAATATAGTCTACGAATCTTTAAAGAGGAGCAATTACGTATCTCCTTTCATTAACGTCTGTTAAACTCAAGGGAATTGTGAGACTATTTAAAATTTATCCACATTGGCCATTGGAGTTAATTGCTATTATTAATTTACGAGTTGAAAGACTAAATTACGAAGAAAAAATGTTCAAGCATAAAAACGTCAAATTAATCCGAAGAAATCAAAGAAAAGTGGGTACTTAAAAGTACATTTTTTTTTTCAAATTTTAGGTGTATCCTGTTGGTCTTGGAAATCGGAATAATCTTCCCTTTTTTTTTTTTTTTTAAGGGAAATCGGAATATGACTTCCTGATTATGAATAAAGCAATGCAATCTCAAAAAAGAAAATTTTGCAAAACACTTGTTTGACTTTCACCAATGCTTTTCCTACTGAATAAGGAAAGTAACTATAAACAAAATTCATGAGTTCATAATTTTTATATATAGTCCTTTGTATTCTATTTGAATTTTTAGTGTAAAAAAAAAAAAAGATTAAACAGGAAAAATACATTCGTAATTGTAAAAGTCTTGGAGCATGTTTAGAATAGCTAAAAAAAAATGTTTTTAAGTTATTTACTACTACACATCTTTCAAAAAAAAAAAAAAAAAAACCAACAAAAATACTTTTGACTTTTATCAACACTTTTAAAACACGCCAAAAAAACTTTTTTTATTTATATTTTTTACCATTAGTTTAAGAGTAATAAATCATTCCTTCAATATCCTTAAATCTTATTACTTTTTTATGTCAGTATATAAGAGATTTGACTTACTTAATCAAACGAGCACAAAAACTCTTTTAAATTAAAAAGCATTTTTTTTATGCACAATCTAAACAGTAATTAAAAATATAATTATGCTTATATTTCTCTTTGCTATTGATAAAGAATAAAAGCGCGGACATATAGTTGAATTCGGAAATAGAAATTGAAAATAAATTGGATGAGAAAACGCGGATATATAGTTGAATTCTTAGCCAAATTCAGACTCAAATATATATACATATGTGTGTGTTTATATATATATATATATATGTATGTATGATTATTTTCGACCTTCTTTTGTTCAAACGAAGATCTAGTCGACATTAGTAAAATACGCATTTGTGCGAGTCACATGTACATAGGCATTGACTTGGAAATCATTAGCCCTTTGCAACGTGCAAGGATATATAATGTATATTGCCTTTTCTCGACATTACCCCCTAAAACTTCTTAATCATTGGCGATGTGTCCTCCTGAATTTTTATTTATCAATTAATCCCTTGAATTTAAAATATGTGGCGAAAACACTCCAATCGATAATTATGGTCCCATTTGGTATTGTTTTAAATATGTTTTCTCTCATTTTTAAAAATACAAAAAATGAAAATGATTTTAGAAACATGTTTGGTTAAAATTTTTCGAAAACGAAAAAAAAAAGGTTAAAAAAAAGATGCTTTCAATTTTTTTCTTCTTCCTTCTTGACCAAGGATCCCCCCTCCTTCTTCTTCCATCCCGTCTTCCCACCAGTTCCCTAATCTCTAGTGCTGCCTAGCCACAGTATGGTGACCCATGGCCCAACGACGACCCGCAAGTCCATTGCCCGTGAACCTAGTCCCCTGTCAGCCAACGAGGTTGCTCACTGTCATGACCCATGGCCCAACGTCCGTCAAACTCGCCCTCGCCCATCTCTGACCAGTCTTGCCCTCTCCATTCTCCGATGATGGTAGCCCATCCCCATGATCTCACCCTCCCCCATCTTCGACGTTGTAGCCCCTCTCCCCGGTGGAGTACCTCTGTCAGCCTATGCCAGTGTTGCAACCTTCTGGCCTCAAATCTTGTCAACCCTCTCGCGCTGAGTTGATTCCGATGTCGCCTCCCTTTTAACCCAGGTGGGTGTCGCAAAAAGAGGAAGATTCCTCATCTTGTTGTCGTAATTTTTAACAAATAAATTAATTTTTAATTGTTATTAGGTTAAATTTGGTTTTGTTTTGATTAATAATTTTTTACAAAAAATGTCTTGTTTTTAAAAATACACCACAATATACAAACAAGCACAATTTTAAAA